>JAKCPI010009270.1:0-10116 GCA_023213315.1 Euborellia annulipes | reverse complement strand
TCATAAATGTTTTACTTCATGAGATATTCCATTTTTTTTTTTTTTTAATAAAAAGAGAGAAGAGAATATTCATTCATTGATTTTTTCTCTACTTAATAATTCATTTGAAATTATAATTCTAAAAGGAAACAAACCTCCACCCTCTCTTATCATTTCAATAACAAATCAGATTTTAAAAATTAATAAAAAGAAAAAAAAAAATCTAATCTTAAAACTTAGATTGTTTTTTTTTTTTTTTTCGTTTCCGCCTTTCTTTATCTCGAGTTCACAAGATAAATAAACAAAAATTCATTTAATCCCCTTTCAATTTTTACTTTCTCTTATTTTTTTTTACTAAACTTCTTGTTTGTTTTTACTATTACGAGATCAATAACACTGTGCAACAAGAAAAAAAGCCCCGAGATAATTTCTTCCAGATTCTTAGTAAAATGACCTCCTGAATCCAAATATGACCTCCGTTTTCCCCCACCACGTACCGCTTTCGGGGGGGGGGGAGCCCCTACTTTTTTCCACCCCTTTTCGTTAATTATAGGGCCACGAAAAACGAAGGTCATATTTGGATTCAGGAGGTCATTTTACTTAAGAATCTGAAGGAATTTTCTCGGGGCCAGAAAAAAGTTTCATTTTGTTGCACAGTGTAATTAATTAAACTATTTTTTATATAATTCGTTCTGTCTGTCTGTCCGTCTTTCACTCTCTGTTTGACCAACATCCGGTTCGAATTTTGAAACGAAATTTTTTATATCTAAAGAGGACTTTCTAGGGATTCTGGCAAATTATTTTCATCCCGGAATTACTATAACTTTTTGAGATATTATTAATTCTTAAAGTTACGATTTTTCCCATAGGAAATGTATAGAGAAATATTTATTTACTAGACGGAAAGCCCCGCCTTCGGCGGGGCTTCCCAGCTAGGGGGGCTGCGCCCCCTGGACCCCCTTGCTCGCCTACTTATATACATACCGGTACATACAAACATTTTTTCCAATTCATTTTTATAATATATAGATTATTTTAACGGTTAATTATTCATGAACTTCAGATTTTTTGTGAATCATATCCTTTCCGGGACTCTCCCGGTACACAGACAAAAAATTTACGCCGATATTTTAAAATTCAAAATGTAAATAAATAAAAAAAATCGTAAACATGGGTAAATATTTATATTTTGTTACCATGGCGCTATCCCTGAGGCCTGATTGGTTGTTTCACACATCGGACACCCTCTTAGCCCTTTATATATAAGTATGATTCTTTGCATTGTGTATTCTATAGATGTAAAGAAATCCTCAAGCAGGTAATGAATTGGAATATCGTAATGTACTTTTTTCGCTCTCGGACTTGGTGTAGATAGTAGCGCGCTTGTCTTGTATACCAAGGGTCGAGGGTTCGGATCCCAGGAAGTCCGATGATTTTATTTATGGCATTTGGATACCAAATAGCTTAAATAAGAATGCCTGGACCCCCCAATATATATATTTACAAATAACGAGTATCGTTTAAAGGCCTAAGTCGTTAAAAGTATGCTTGAGTGAATGTGAGTGAAAAAAGTGTGACTGATAAAAAAAAACATGGGGGGGGGGCTCTGGCCTTGATGTAGGAGTTAGCGTGCTGGCTTTTGTAGCAAGAGTCGCGGGTTCGCATCCCGTCCCTGGTGTTATGTTATAAAATTGTCCTCCAGAGGTCTGGACCAACTCTTCTTAGCCGCCCCTTGGTAAACCTAGCGTTAATAAAGATGCGGAATTGACCCAAATCAACATGGACAAATGCACAGTCAGTCAACTCTAAAATGCAGACCTAGCTCTTACCTACGAAAGAAACTAAGCAATCTTGCGAATTCCAATGGAACTTTTAATAAAATAATTATCAATAAGTGACGACTGAGATGAGCTTCAAATATAAAGTCGTTAAATTTTTTCTTTCAAAACGTACATACATTTTTCCTTTAGCATAAGTAAAAAGTTCCGCATTATCCCGCTCTATAGAAAGCATTTTACTTTCTCTTACCCTATATATGTTAATATAACTATATAGAGAGAAAGTATTGGATTCATGTCAAAAATTCGATGTCGAGATTTTGATGGATATACACGTTTTGAGATCCCCTGAATCCAAAAAAGTGGTTTTCGCGACATGGTCTGTCTGTGAACAAAATATCTCAAGAGCGAAAAGAGCTAGGAGGTTGAAATTTTATATTTACCCACCCCCATGGGACGTGACACGAAGCTTTTGAACAAAATCAATCAAAGAGTACTAGTACTTTACTGATGCACTTTTACAGTTTTTTTCTATTTTCTCTAAATTTGCTCCAACGATTTTTTTTTTTTAAATTCAAAAATCAATTATTTTTTAGATTCTCTTTAAAATGTATATTCTCATTTTGTCATTGACATCTTCTGAAGACCACTTTACTCTTGTACTCCATAGAAAAAGATAGGAGAAATGGTTGCCATGGTAACAAAATATAAATATGTTCCCATACTTATAAATTTTACATCTTGAATTCAATCGTACCCTACTGTCGGAAACTAAATACATGTCGACACAAAAAATCTGGTGTGACAAGCACAGTACACAACTTTCGATTACCGAAGGTAAAAGAAAGTTGTGTGCTGTGCGCCAGTCACACCCAGATTTTTAGTTTTGCAATAGTGCGTGAAAAGAGAACTGTAAATACTTTCACTTCGAACTACCTCCTTTAAAAAAATTTTCAATAAAAACCAACAAAATTCAAGGGTTAATAATATTTTTTTTTTTTTAATAAACTTACTTTTTTGTCAAAAAAAAAAATATATCTAAATCATTGTTTCATAGTAATTTTATAATTTTTGCTATAGGTTTTGTCTATCAAGATGTTATCTAGAAGAGAATAATTCCACAATATGAACCAGAATGTTCGAGAAAGTCGTTCGAAGTTAACCAGTAGGCCTCAAAATGTGTATTTCCATCAAAATCTCAACAGTTTGTTATGAATCCCAAAAGGAGTCGCGCAGCTAGTATAGATTTAGATCTTTGTTCATAAAGCCTCCCCACCCCTTCTGCATTAATATTTTGAATTTAAGTTCACCTGTTGGTGTTTATCCATTTTCTCAATATTGATTTAATAAATTTTCCCTTTAACCTTGCCCTTGCCCTGACATGTGCAAATGTCATTCTAAAGGACTTTATAATAATAATAATAAATTACAAAAAACAATCAGTGAAGGGGGACTTTAAATGTAAAATCCAAACCTAGGAAAATTCTTTTTTTTTATACTGTTAAACTATGAAAAAAAAAAATAAATGTTTTACATGTCGTACGAAAAAAGAGTTGTGCAGTCGTCTATTGCATATTCATGAAGAGGGAAAGTACAAAAAAAAAAAAAAAAACGCAAAAGATATTATCTATAGGGTGATTCACATTACAGAGTTATCTCTAAAGTTTTATTATTATTAGTCGCTTTGTTTGGTGTTTAAAAATTATGAAAATTTGTTTTGTTTTTATATCTACGTCATTTAGAAGCTCCTCCCATAGAGTGGCGTAATTAGAGACCAAAATTTGGACGCGTTATAGAAACAATTCGAAATTCAACACAAACAGAATCTAATCCAAGTTATTATTTTTAATGAGAGGTTATTATATATATTTATATACGCTCTACATCTCGTATTTTCTTTGCCAATTAAAAAATTACAATAATTAAATGTCCCAATTAATTTTTTTTTTAAAATAAAATAATCATATAAATTCAATTTTAATTGTGTTTTATTTTTAGAAAACAAGATTAATGAGAATAATTAAAATTGAATTGAATAATAATCCGAGGTCATTTAGATTTCAACTTATTGGTAGTCAATTAAATTTTTGTCGCATGCGACGAGATGAGAATCCTTGACCCCTAGCACAAGAGGCGGATAGGGTGCTATGGCCCAAGGACAGCAATAATTATTTATAAGAGAAATGTTTGTTAAAAGACCTCCTCCGTTAGAGGTAATTTATCGATTATGTTATTCTTCAAAATTATGCACATTTATTTCCATTGCAATTGGTATAAATGAATATGGCGGCATAATATATACACAGTGTTACCAATCAATTTTTTAAATAAATAGGGACGGGGTCTAAATCGCCATAGATGCCAAAAAAAGACCTTAAATAAAAATATACACGGTGTACAAATTTATATTAAAATTTATTTTTTAATTTAAATAAAATGACAATAGGAGATTAGCATTTCTTTAATAAAAAAATACCTGAAATTTAATAAAATTTTTATTTATCTTGATTTAACAACTATGACAATTAAAAAACGTTATAGAAAAAGTGTTTAAAAAATTCGAAATCTAACACAAATTGAGAGAGAGATAGTTATACATTTTAATAAGAGGTTATTATATATATTTATATACGCTCTACATCTCGTATTTTCTTTGTCAGTCAATTAAATAATTAAATCTTTCAATTTATTTTTTATTTTTTATAAAATAATCATATAAATTCAATTTTAATTGTGTTTATTTTTAGACCAAAGAGTAATGAGAATAATTAAAATTTAATCGAATAATATAAATAAAAAAAAAAAAATCCATCACGTAAAATTGAATTGAGATATGGAGAAAGTTGGATGAGTTGATTAAGTCATTCAAGGAGGCCGTGAAATGGGAAATTCGGGTTGTTATATTCTACATCTCTTGAATTCTTAATTCATAATATAACCTCGTCCTCGGGCCGGTTGCTTCATTTCTAGTCAACTAGCAAACTTAACCGACCGATAGAAAATCATCGATTGAGTAAACAAGAATACGCATAAACTTCGAGTTAAAAAATTATTTTTTTGACATATAATTACTTATCTGAGGTATAAAGAAAGTGAAGTGTGAATTTAGCAACTTAATAAAGGCATCGTTTATAAAAATTATTGAAAATTAAAATAATTTTAATTAATTAAAATTAAAACTAATCAATTTTTTAACAATAATTTAAAAATTTCCCAAAGAATAAATAAACAATGCTTGTGTTTCTAATTTCACCCCTTATGGCGAACTTTGAGTCTTAGCTAGTTAACGACCACCTGGGCTCTTATTTAATCATATGATTAGCTTAACTAAATGTGATATAAATATTTTCTCGTGATTAAATATAAATTTTAAATTAAATTCATCTCAACACGAATAATCTGGTGTGACCACATCATTATCCAGGTGATGTGTATGGTCAGTCACGCCAGTTTTTTCAAAAAAATATCTCATTTTAGTTTGAATAGATGATTTGGAAGGAAATTCATTTAAGAGGGGGTAGCGTGTGACTTGTGTTTCCAAGTTACTTAGTTGCCTACTTAGTTATACTTTAAGGTCCATTGAATTGTCGGAAATAATTATCGTGTGCTTGCTGCTTTTCATCTCGTCTAAAATAAAATAAATGATCAAGTGAGTGAGAGAGAAAGAGAGCGAATCTTAAAGCTCAAAAAGTGATTTAATCAAATTCTAGATTAATGTATTCCAAGCGATGAATGCAAATAAATGAATCAAAAAAAAAAAGAACGAATAATCCTTTGAATATAAATTATTATATTAGTTAGAAAGAGTGCGTTATCGGGAAGCTCCAAATCTTCTTTTGAGGAGGCTCAAAAAAATACTAAAATGCAGGATTAGACTTAAGAGGGCGTAGTGTGTCATAAAAAATATTTCCAAAAAATCAAGTAATTCAAAAATTTGGCAAGAGATGTCAGAATGGTAGCTAATAATATTTAATGCATTTGGTTGATTTTCATTGATCTTTTAACAATAAATACTTTATAAATGTTATTATATATTATGTATCTTTTATAAAAGCATAAAAATATATAAATATAGGTTAATACTATATCGTCTGTTAGACTAGCCTGCCATCTATTGCAAGAATGCTGAACTAATTTGACAGTTGATTTTTAAATAAATCATCTAAGCTTATTTTAAAAATTTCTTAATTAATATGTGATTAATAATAACAATAAATTCATTTTTAAATTTAAAAAAAATTAAAGATTATTGGGACAGATTGTTTTTTGTATTTGCTCGATAACAAAAAAATTAATTACGATAATTTTTTAATAAGTCATTAAAAAAATTATAGCTGGATGTCCCAATAATCTCTTATGAATTTAATTCATTAAAAAAAAACCGCATTGAAAAATTCCTTATAATTGTCTAGTTTGTTTAAAAGTACGTTTAGACGTCGCTCCTGAACCCCCTTAAAATAAATTTATATAATTCGTATAAAATGATTTCCAAAGTATAGGAAACAATTATTTGATTGGTCCAAATCACTATAACGATACGTTTGCAGAGATGTGTTTATCCTTTAGTTAACAAACAAATAGAAACTCGCATTGTCGGCAAATAGTGCTGAGAGAATATTTTGAATGTTAATTGTGTGTGTGTGTGTATGTGTTTATTTTGTGTGTTAATTTGACCGAGGGGTCACCGCCGGGGTTGTTCCCGTTCGCCCGGGCAGAAGGGGAATCGATGCAGGCAGGCACCCCCTTTCTTTCTTAGGCTAGTAACAGGTGATCGGTGAGACCAGATTAAATAAGATAACAAACGGTTAGAGATTAGAATAAAAGAAAATGTCTCCACTTTTTTTCTCTTTATAATAAAAAATCATTGTGTGGTTTTATGAAAGCACGATTCAAGTGAAACTTTTTTTCGGATCGTAGGCGTTTGACTGAAAATTTTTTAGTGCCTAGAAATCCGAGCCCTAAAAATAACATTTATAAAGTATTTATTGTTAAGGGGGTTCAGGAGCGACGTCTAAACGTACTTTAAAAAAAACTAGACTATTATAAGGAATTTTTAATGCAGTTTACTTTTAAATGAATTAACTCCATATCAAGCCAACACAAAAATTTTCAAAAACTACAAATTTTTTTTCATAATTGTGTTTATTATTACCTATTTAATTAGGGGGAAAAATAAAAAAAAAATTATTTGATCAGTAAATATTGAGGAAATAGGTGGTTCGAAAACGCACCAATGGCTTGATCCATTAGAAACAAATTTTTGCTTTTTTTTTTATTTTTAAATTTTTTTATTATTTTTTCACTTAATATATTTACATAGGTTCTTATTAGATTTTTACATAACCTTTGATAAAAAATTTTCAACAATATATATGTTTTATTCAATTTTTTTCACTGGTGCGAAAACGCACCATTGGCAGAACTCACCGTCAGACGCTCCACACACACTAAGAGAGGGTTGACCGGAAACGCCTTGATGGCGTACCCGCATCTATGAGGGGAAGCCTCCCCACGCTCCCTACTGTGCATTCTGCTTCCGGACACGCGCGTGGCTCTCCGGACAAAATCGCTCGCAGCAGTCGGCCGACACCCCCTTTTTTGGTTTTCAAGCATCCCATTGCAAAACCTACCACTTTTAGGTTTCAAGCATCCCATTGCAAAAGCCTACCACTCTTTGGTTTCAAGCCAATTCGTGCTAACCAAACTCCCTGGTTGATGCCTTTGTGCTAGACCACTCCATCTAGAGCTCCCTGGCGGACTCACATTCCATTAGATACTCATCTTTCCCATTCTCATATTACTTCCACATCCCATTTTATTCATCCTTTATTTATCCACCCAAAACCGGCGTGGCCATTATTTATTATATACATCAAGAAGTGTATTTTTATTTGTGTGATTAAAGCTTTGTTATTATTTTTTGTTAAAATACGGTGTACTTCTTTTCCCCGTTTTCCTAGGAATCCACATTTGCCTGAAGGAGCGTTTCCATATACAGTCCGCTACATATATCTCTATTACCATCTTTCTAATATCTCCTTCAGGCACTAACACTATTTTTGATCCTGTTTCGAGCCCGATACTTTTTTTTTCCGTCGATTTCCGACCAATTTTGAGCCATTTCACCTCGAAAACGGAAAAAGTACATCGTCAACGCGGTCGTCGTGACCACTGTGGAAGCAATCATAACGGGACTTCTTATCAACCGCCATTTTTGTTGTTTTTGTAAGCTGGAGTTGCGTTTCTCTCAGTGTAAGCCAACGCAAAAACATAGTGTCGTTTAGTGACTTTTAGTGACATTCAATTTTAACAGTTGGCTAACATGGCTGTCACCAATTTGACTGATGTCGCTCGCGCTTTACGAGCTGTCAGCCTCAGAAATAACTCGATTAGAGAAGTATGAACTTAAAGAACATTGTGAATGCGAATTAGTAAACCAATTATCAGCTAAACAAGGGAAATATTATATTCTCTTTCCCTAGCTATAGTTGAAATCACTGAGCCCTTAGAACTGGATGACGAACCGCAGGAGGTGCACAAACATCGGCCCCTTCTTAATCGCCTAGATAAGTTATCTATTAAACTTATGCAATCAAAATCTCCTACCGATCCTGTCAGTCCAACTTCTTGTCATCATGTTTCTCAAAATACTATTCGCCTGCCCAAATTGGATCTTCAGCTTCGTTCAACGGCGACGTAACGAAATGGGGTGAGTTCTCAGACTTATTCCGCTCCGCCGTCCATGGAGCCAAATCTCTCCCTCTCAAAAGCTAGCCTATCTCAAATCGTGTTTGAAAGGTGAGGCTCATGTCCAACAGCATAATCGCCAATCTTCCTTTGGAAGATGAAAATTATGAAATCGCGCTAGATCTACACGAGCTGGTATGGGTACCCACGAGACATTCTCTATCAGATTGTGGATAGTCTATTAGAATACCCAGCCATGACATCGCCTTCCCTTCTTCGCTCCGTCAACTATTAAATGTCTTTGATCAAGCCATAGCACAGTTAAAAAGTGATGGAACATTTTTACTCGGAAGATAATATTTTTATAACCAGGCTTATTTTACTCAAAGTTGACAAGACCATAGCTCAGCAATGACTTTTTGTCTCTTGAGGACGGCGATGGTTCCGCTCCAAGGGTGGAAATGCTACTAAGTTTCCTCGAGAAAGCTGCAAGTTCACTGACTGATACAACACAAGCATCAGGCAGTAAACAAACATCGACTGCAGCGGCGGCAGTAGACGAAGCCTCAGCAGCAGCCCACCAGTCAAGGGTAAAATATAAATGTCTCTTTTGTAATGGACCTCATCTCCTGTCCAGATATTTTAAATATGTAAAATGTGTCATCGAAGAAAGAGTAAAATTAATTTCCAAACACAACCTGTGTTCCAACTGTCTTTCTCCCAGACACGTCATAAGACTGTCCTACAAAAAATTGCCCATTATGTTCTTTAAAGCACCACCGGTCCTTATGTAGCCCAACGGCTCCTTCTACATCCAGTTTTATCTAATTTGATGTCCTAAATAAAACACCTCAAAATTTTAATAAATTTTCATCAAATGCACACTCTTGCCTATAGTTAGAGTAAGAGTCGTCCTCCATTGGACACCTTTTATCATTCTAGGCCATTCCTGACACTGGCTACTAAACATCTATCGTGTCAACGACGTTAGCAAGTAAATAGATCTTTACATCAGCCCAAATGTCATCTCTACCTAGTCATCTGTTTGCTGAAGGAAATTAAAAAAAAAATAAGGTTCACCTCTCATCTTAACTCTGAGAGAGTTTGAGGGTAAGCCCCTGCAATTCAACTACTATGAAGAATTCCCTTCAACAATTGTCCTAGCTCTGTCAAAGATAAATCTAACCCTTTAGTCTTGGCAGATCCTTTTATTTCTCTCTCTAGAAAAAAATATATTCTTTATTAAAGTTAAATTTATTTGCTAATATTAACTTCTAAAATATGTCAATGGAGGAAAAATAGGTTTAAATGTATGGACATCAATAGAATGAAATTTATTTAGAAATCAGTTAGGCGCACGCGCAGTGAGACTCGTCTGCACAGGCCTCAGTCGGCCAACTGATGAGCACGGCCACTGGAGCAAATCTTCTCCCTTTGTCTCCCCCCACTCTTCAGGTTGGCCGATCCGGCGCCTTGCTCGTGCAGGCGCTCCGCCTACTCAAGGACAAGCAGCTGCTGCTAGCTTCGCTTTCATTTCTCTTCTCGACAAGCCCCACTCCAGCTAGACAACAGAACGGTAACACATCTGCCCTTCAGATAAATCGTTTAGGGGATAATCTCGATCAAGATTTGAAAGAAAATAATTTAATTAAATCTAAGGGCTGTTCAGCAT
>JAKCPI010009269.1:0-20089 GCA_023213315.1 Euborellia annulipes | reverse complement strand
TTTTTATTTAGGATTTAGATAATAATAGCATATAAATGTAAAATAACAAGAAATCAAGTTAAAAAAAATTTATTTAATGCTTTTATTTAGAATTGAACTAAAATGAGAGAAATAATTTAATTATTTATTAAATTGTTGAATATTGTGACTTAAATACTTAAATAAAAGCGTGGGACGCACATTGATATCTAATTGTATATTCTTAGAGGCCTGGAATCATTCAAACGCCCCACGCTTTTATTTTAAGCACCATTTTGTGCGCCATAGTACAATACAAGATGTAAACAATTAAATTTGTGTGGTGATTTGTTGAACAAAAGATGAACCAATATTAACCGAGATAGGGCCGATCAAAAAGTTAGACCAAGTTTCTCGAAATCTAAAACAAATGGAAAATTCGTTCGGCCGTATCTCGGTTAATATTGAGTTTACAGTTGATTATCGAATATTGTTTTTAAAGTGTTGAACCATATTGATTTTATATGGACTATAGTGCACGAAAATATGTTTGGTTACGAAATATAAGCGAAAAACTGAAAAAAGCATACACATTTTTGAGATTTTTTTATTTTGTCCAACCCCTGTACGAATTAAACAAAAAACAAACTTTAAAAATAAAAATAAAAATTTAAGTGTTTTTCAGGGTCTAGAATCCGGAATTCCAGCTTTAGAAGAGAAAACCCTTTGAGAAAATTCTGAACGCCCCTCCTTCTAGAAACAAATCCTAGTTCCGCCACTGGCACCAGTGGCGTACCGAGGGCGGGGGGCGGTCGCCCCAGGCCCCGAGCCGGCGATAGGCCCCCATATTTATAAAAAAGACGTCTGAAAATTTCGCGAGGCCCCGGGGCCCTCAGGGCTCGAAATAAAAACGGAAAAATTTAGATTAAAAAAAAAACAAAATTTAATGAAAATTTCTCTTTGAGAGAATTTTGAACATCGGGACTCAGGCGGAAAACAAAATTTAATGAAAATTTCTCTTTGAAAGGCCCGGGGCTCTCAGGGCTCAAGTGAAAACGGTAAAAATTTAATGAAAATTTCTCTTTGAGAGGAGGCCCCGGGGCCCTTGGCATTCTCGGATTCTTGTTTTTAAAAATATTTGTGTATGGAGGAAGATGTTAGGAGTTGAGCCACCCCCCACCCCCCAAAAAAGTCATCATAATTTACCCTCTTCTGAGTGCGCTTTTGGGCCCCAGAAACTGCCTGTTGATTCTGACACAACACTTGTTAATTGTGGAGACATTTCTTTTAAATAAACCAAGTTAAGCCAAAAGTGCATTTTCATTTCAATAAATCTGTCAAATTTCTCAAGAAAAACATTGAGAACGCATTTTCCTCCGAAAAAGAAGTCATCAACGCATTTATAATAATGGTGCTCTTGTATAAGTTCTCAAATAACGCGCGCAAAGGAAATGCTCTCTGATTGGACAACTGGCCACATTTCGGAGATCCGATTAAAGGCATAGCAGAATGTTGCTTCCTATTCTATCTCTCTCTATGTCGAGAGTTGAGTGTTTTGTTTACCCGGTGTGATGGTGATCACGGTGAGCGTTTGGTCTGGTTGGGGGGGGGATTTGCAGGCCGGTTCGTCGGCCTTTGTCGATGGACATAAAGGGACGTGTTCGCTTTACCTTTGGAGGGTTCCAGGGCTGCTTGTACGTAGACGCTGTTTAGCCTTCTCGTTACTACTACTCGCTGCACAATCGTCTACTATCTTCTGCACTGGGGGATCATCTGGACCAATCTCAAAGCACTGGCATCACGTCAATCGTCTGGTCTGCACTCATTCTATAATAAAAACACATACAAGTTATACTAATTATCTTATTTCATTTATAATAAAATAAATAGTTTTAATTTTCATTCAATCAATTATTTTAAGAAATTAGTTCTCGCATCTACTCACTTTGAGTTTTTATAAAAAATTATTCCCTACTTTAGATAATGCAAAAAGTTAATTTATTCTCTGTAAAAAAACATATTTCAGTATCATAGAGGGGGTAAGTGGAGGCGGAACAAGTTTTTTTGGGGGACGACGTCATGTTTGCCTATAAACGAGATAGAAGTTAAATCTTCTAGAAATATAAGATAAGAGAAAATTGATCCCATTGATGGGCCACAAACATGTGATCTAAGGTTACGGTGTTAGAGCAGACCAAGATGTCCCGTCCACCTGCTGAAAAAATATTCTCGGTGGAGAAATGCAAGCCAACTGGTGAGTATTCGTTGGTGTGGATCGAGGGTCCGGTGGCCTGGGGGCAAAGCAAAGACCCAAGATCCCGGGAATTATGGTAACCAAAGGTAAGAGAAAGTTGTGTGCTGAGCGACCAGTCACACCAGATTTTTAAGACTATTAAGATAATAGAAATGTCTAAACTCTCATTCAAAAACCTGAATAAATATTTTTATTATTATTAAAATTTAAGGCACAAGAAAGCGTAGGTAGATTTTATTGTCTATTGTTTGATTCTAAATAGGAAGAAAAGTACAAAAGGATGACTTAACTATTTCACATCGCTTACCAGGAAATAAAAAATGCTCCCGATTTGTTTTAATGAGCTCTCAATCAAAAGGCAATTTCAAATAGAAATGCAAGAAGCTCTAGGATTATGGATCTTAAACGAAATAGTGAGAGTCTTTTTTTTCTGAAAACCATTTCACTAAGTTCCTTATTTTTATAAGTTGATTAATGTTAAACTTTTTGCTATAATAATCTTAAAATTCTCTATCTGAATAAATGATTCTAAGCGATTGAATGTAATTTTAGGATTTGAATAAGTTGTAATTAGCATATCAATGATTAATTCACTTATGTTAAACATCTCTATTAGCCAATCGATTTATAATTAAATTTACATGCCAAATACATTATAGTATTTCGTTTAAACTAGAAAACTTATATTTATATCCAGAACACTAGTGGTAATGGGTTTAATCTGGTCGAGAATCCGCCAATGCCTCACTCTCAACGACTCACTCTCACCCCAAGTCTTCGAGAGGTGCGGGTCGAAATTTTTTAGAGACATGTCGGTCCAAACTCCCCTGTCCTTTTGAAAGTCAATGAATTTTTCAAAAAAAAGTTGCAATAAAATAAAACTCTGCCACAGTGGAGAACATCATACTTCCACTATTAAAAAAATGTATTAATACTAATTACTTTTTGGGGTTTTTCTTTTTCCATTGTAATTTAGATGCCAAAAATCTTGTGCCTGACCTATTCTGATTGATATAACTAAAGAAATTAATTAAATAAAAATATTAATTATTTTTTCAACTCTATTGAATTGATTTCTTTAGTTATCTCAATCAGAATAGGTCAGGCGCTAAATTTTGGCATCTAAATTACAATGGAGAAAAAAAACCCAAAAAAATGAGTATTAATACATTTTTTTATCATATTTCTTCAAAATTTTCGTTATTTTTGCATATATCTCGATCAAATTATCTTTCCGCCACCTCTTTTAGACTAATAAAGGGAAGGCAGCGAGAATTTTCCCTGAAAAACTTTCCAATATTAATGAAATCATAGTTACCGTATTTTTCACTCTAGCCTTGCTTTGTAAACTGGCTTCGTTTTGTGTGTCTGCCTGCCTCCCTGCCCACAAGCAGCTCGGATAAATAGATGGAGATCATATTCTAAAGAAAGAAAAATAATTGATCATTATTAAATTAACAAACAATAACAAGCAACAATTAATAACTAGGCCTAATTAAAATAGGATTTTGAATAAAAAAACACATCCTGGACCCCCAATAGATATATTTACAAATAACGAGTATCGTTTAAAGTCTTAAATGATGTAAGTTGCCGAAAAGACTGTGGGAATGGGATAAAAGTATAGGGCCTAAGTGTTAAAAAAAAAACATATTTACAAATTAAATTTTATTTATAAATTAAAATTTATTATTATGGTTTATTATTTAATTAAAGAAAATTCTTAGTAGAATTTATTTTTAAATATAAATTTATAATAATAAATATAAAGCTTCATTAACCAAAGAGAGAAAAAGTTATTTATAGAATCGTTTACTTTCCCGTTTCAATCCGCCATAAATCAAATTATTTATCAATTAAGTATTAATATTTAAAATACTATTATAATTAAATAAAATATGAATAAATACTCACAAATATTAATAATATAATAAGTAAAAGAAACTCTGACAAATTCAGCTTCACCACACGTTAATCGACTTACAAAGAATACTACTTTTTTCTATCAAAGAATATAAAAGGAATAATTTAAATTATTTTCTAATAATTAAAAATACCAATTGTATTTTAAAATTTTGAGTGTTAAAAAAAAAAATTATATTGTTGTAATAATAAAAGGTTTTTGATAATTTAATTGATTTTTCTTGAAATTATAGTATTAAAAAAAATCTTGTCTTCAAAGTGGCCTTTTTAGAGGGAAATTTGACTTTAATTTTTATAAGACTCTACTTCTTTCATTTTTATTAAACTCATATTATGGAATTGACATTTAATATTATTTGGACGATGTTATGCTCGAAGGAACCAAGCGCCATTAATCTAAATCTGAGATAAAAGGAATTTCATTTGCATAATTGTAAACAAAACCAATAGCAATGTCTTTTTTTTTCTTGTTTTATACAAAAGAAGAGCACAGAGTAATAATGTTGTGATTTAAATAAAGAGGTACCGGAGATCTTCTTTTTTCCCTACAAGATGGGGGTCTTATCTCAATTTCAATCAATCATAATGGCGCTTGGTTCCTTAGTGCATTTTATGAATGGATTATTGTTCATTGTGTTGTTATTTGCAGTGCCAACTTCATCGGGCTGGTTTGGCGGTGGGAACCTTATGCCATCCTCTCTGTATCGAAGGTGAAATTCACTCCCTCACCTGTCATAGCCTACACGCCGGCAAAGAGGCCGTATTCTCAGCTAAATGGGGATCGTCAAGGATCGTGTTCAAAGGTGTCCCCTTACTTGGCAACGAATGGCCTGAAACTCACGTCACCACGCACCCTTCATCATCAATCTCCGAAGACAGATTCCGTGCCATGCTTCGGGATGTAATCGCCACCAAACTCAACGCTTCCGTTACCTCCGAGCAACTTGATCGTCTTGCTTCTCTGGGGCTACGAACTATGCCAAGGTAAATATTGATATATTCCATGATAAAATGTAAAATTTAATTTATTGAAAATTCCAGGGAGAAAGAAATGCGTGCCCTTTGGCCTCTGGTTCATGACAACGAATACCTCTGTTCAATTCTTTATCGAGAACTAGATGTATTCCCTCAAGTTGTTGGCACCTGTGGCTCCTTCTTCGCTGTTGAATTCGCCGAGCCCGTATGTACAGTATTATTAATGATTATTTGTCAATAAATGATGTTCTGTAAAAAACGATTTCTTTCTAGGTACAATCTATGACAAGCACTAGTGGAAGCCGCGCTGAGATCCGCGCTGCTTGGGTGGAACGGAGTTCGTATCGCTGTGATGATACTCGACCTCCTTGACGAATTGGATACCGATTTGCCTGAGCCTTTTCATCTTTGCGATGTCAAATCGTCCCATTTCGGACTTGTTCATGGAGGACATCGTGTTAAAGTATAAATAAAATTTGAAATTTTCTTTTTTATATATATAATAAATAATTTATTTTTATTTTTTTCCAGTTTCTTGATCTTGATGCTGTGGCACCACGTGGAATGGTGGATCATATAACAGGAGATAACTCACCTTGTACCAAGAACGAAGATTGCGATTATTTTGATTGTCGGTCTAGATGTAACGAGGGTAGATGTCGATCGCCAGTTGTTAACGATAATCATCAGGTGAGAACCAAAATCCTGAAAATAAATAAATTGTCAATTAATATGTCTATTTATTTAAAAAGGTCAATTCTAATATTACATCTATATGCCTTATAAAAATTAGAAATAAATTAATGTAATATTGGGCTATTTGGCAGGTGGTTTGTGAGAAGGTGTTCTTAGGATGGACCCTGCGGGGTGCGGTGATCATACCCGGCCTCCTCATGTCAGAGCATACGCCATCGCCTCTCGCTTCTCTTCTGCGCCTCTGTGCCAATCCAGAAATGGACTCGAATTCGCCGAGGGCTTCAGTGCCTGAAGACATCAAACATCGCCTCTATGCCACTCTAAGTGAACTCTCCAGGCAACTCTCTGAACAGCAAAGTGCAGCAGAATCATAATTCAATCTAGTAAAGGTGTTATAGCAAAAAGATCTGTCTTTTTTCAAAATACATGAATATTTTGCTTTACAACTAACAATATTTAATTTTTTGAGGGTAAAAAATGAAAAATTTTCATTAAAAAAAAGATATTTGTTTGCATTTAATCTGCTTTAAAATGTGAAATTTTCTTCTTTTCCGGGAAAAAAATTTATTTATAAGCTAAGCTCCAAAGATATCCTACACATGTTATACAAATTTACTTTGTCAAGTATTTTGTATATATACATTTCACCGAAGTAATTAATTTTTCCAAAATGCCTAATGAATCAAATAGGAAGCTTTGTGAATTCATACTCTTTACAAACTTCACATCTCAAGCCAAATATTTCTATAAACCCTATTAAAATACATTTTATATATGATGCGACTAATAAATAATGGGATAGAATTTATTACAAGAATTTGCTGAAAGAAAACAAATTAATTGACTTTTTATTGAGGCCAGGGGACCTGGCAAGAGTAGAGGCAACGGTCACCACAATCGTTTCAGTTAAAGGATGACAAGCGCAGCGATTGGATGGGTGACAGAGGAAATAGCGTGTTGAACGACCCTCGGTATTATTAATTTAAAAATAACGATATAAATCCCTAGAGGATCCTCTTTAACTATATAAAATTTCGTTTCAAAATTCCAACGGGAAGTTGGTCAAACAGAACGTGACAGACAGATAGACAGACGGACATTAGAGAATTATATATATATATAGATAATTGCTTGTCAAAAATGTTGCCATGGCTTTAAATAAAGAAAAATGCAAAATAACAAGTTTTTGTAAAATATGCTTGGCAACATATTTGATCAAAAACTACACAAAAATAAATAATCCATAATAATGCCATTATTTTTTTTTTTAATTCCTCTTTTCGGCTTGAAGAGTTTTATGGTACAATATTTAATTATTGCCGATGGCTACCGGGAGACGTTCCACACGCCTGTTTTTCGAGACCATTCAACCGAAATTCAGTCGTTCATTAACAGTGCTAATGCCATTAATTAAATTATTTATTATTATGTAAATATGTTTTCTCAAATTAATGTAAAAATATATTTTAGACGTTTTTTCAACAATTTCGGGATTTCAATTAAATAGCATTTTATAAATTTTCCCCCTCCCTGAAATCAAATTGATTTTTATCACTAAATCTAAAACATTTAGAGATGAACTATAGAAAAAAAATTTAGGAAACTAAAAATAAAAAATATTTCTAAATTGAACCTAAGAAAAATAAAATTAAATAGACATATAAATTTGAATCAGATATTCAGGGCCGCAGCCAGGGGCAGGGGCCGGATCTAGGGAGGGGCAGTGGGTGCGTGTGCCCCGGGCGGCAGATAAAGAAAGATTTACTAAAAAAAAAGGTAAAATGATATGATTTTGTATAAAAAATTTTAAGGAATGGGCGGCAAATTAAATTTTGCCCCCCTCCCCTACAAAATCTCCTAGTTCCGTCCCTGGCCAGGGGATGGGGATCCAAACTACTCCCCCCTCCCCCACCCCTCCGAAAACCCAGAAAAATAAAAGGAAAATATAGAGAGAGAATCATGGTTTGTTTAAATTTTAAATACTATTAGAAAATAATATTTTATATTCTTTAAAATTTATTCATTTGGTTTTTCTGACTACAGGCCTGAAGATATTAATATTCAAAGGCTTCATTCGGACTTGTTGTTGATCTCGTTAGTTTTCCATTTGACAAATAAAATGTGCGATTTATTTTTTACTGTGGGTCAATTGCATCAAAATCAAGCCCGTGACTTCCAGGCTATTCTTTGCACGAGGCAATCTAAAACTAGACCTCTCCAGCAAAGCTCGGACATTTTAATTAGGGATGCGAGTTTTTCGATGGCCTGGTGCAAAGAAAGCGCAAAGCGCCGGGTATTCAGAGTAGGTATATGTGTGAAGACAAAATTTTTCGAGTTAATGTGAATTCATGTTATTGAAATTTATTAAACATTTCATCTCCCAATTGGAGCCATTTTTAAGAGTAACGAAAAGTAGTTTGTTTTCAGTTCGCAATCTTGTTTTAGAGTTTTTATTTTCTTTTGAGATCTAGGAAGAGGTTGATTTAGCGTGGTAACCATACTGCAAAAAGGAGAGCCGAAACGTTAAATAAACCTCAACAACCATCTCCAATCTTCACATAAACCCAGTCGTGGAACCACCTTACAGTATATCTCTATATATATATATAAATATAAAATAATTAATACATACTGTATATTAGCAATGGAGACCAGATGCCTAAAAATAAATCTCATATGATACTTATTAAATAGAAAAAATAATTGAAATCCCGAATTTGTCTAATAAAATCCGTTATAAAAAATGAGGAAATTACTTGAAATAGATTTCCAATCCATTCCGTTCATTTCTGGTGATCGGGTAGTCAAAAAACCTGAAGTGAAAAGACCTAAGATTTAATTATTGTAAATAATATTATATATGTATATATTTTATTTATTCATTTATTCTATAAAATTTTTATTTTAAAATATAATTATTAATTTTAAACAATACAAAAATTTATTTATATAAAAATACAAAATAATTTATATTAAAATAAGTCTTCTTCTCAAGTTTTGAATTGAACATTTCAGAACAATATAGAGAAAAGAAATTATGAACAGGATTGTATTGAATATCTGCTGGGGAAAAGATATAATAGAATTTTCTCTTACGGCATTTCCAAAATTTTAAAAAATAAATACAAGTGTTAGAAGAGGACAGGGAAATATTGCGGGTGGGACATGGAACACAAAGGCCCAGAGTATTCTCTATTCCCTGTTATAGGGATAGGATGTATTGTACAAACTATTCAAGTTTTAATAAATAAGAAATTAAATATATCACGTTTTGAGGTGGGAAGAAAATTCTTATAATTAATATTTATTAAATCAAAGAGCCGCCGGGAGTTGAACTCCAGCATGCTAGAGTGCAAATCGGCTGATCTGTGGTTCGGCTTCCAGCTCGGCTGTGTGTTAATTAAATATCAATTATATTTAGGCTTTGGATTCTTTTTTTTAAATAGAAAAAAAAATCTGTGAAACTGTTCTTATTTTTAGACTGAAAAAGAAATCATGCAAATTTTACAAAACTTCGATTTGGCTCGGGAGAAAATGAATAAAAAAGATAAATCATAGCAAAATTAAAATTTTCCTCTCCAACCCCTTGTCTTAATAAATTTACATCGAGATGTTGCGAGTTTTATTGGAATTTTCCTCTTTCTAGCGATATGGGTTTCTACAAGATTCGATTCACAGATTCATATAAATAAAAATTGGGTTTTTAATCTTTAATATATAATTTTCAATTATTTAAGGTGCTAGGAAATTATTTAATAGTGTCGGAAAAATGAACATTTTTTATTATTATTGGAACATTAACAAATTTTTTTCAATATTTTTTATTCTCTTATATTGTACACAAAATAATTTATTAAGAGATTTGGATAAATTGAATAAAGCCATTTAATTGATGGCTTTAATTATACAAAAAATACGCACAATTTGTGGCCGAATCGTAATTTATAAAAGAAATGAATAGAGCTTTATTTAGTGCGAATTTTGGGTTATTTTGAAAAAATCAAATTTTGAGATGTGAAACTCTTTCACCAGCGGGCTCACTCTATCGTTTGGTCAGATGGAAAGAGAATAAAAAATTTTCCTTTTATTCTCCTTCCCTTTGACCTAACAATATTTTTGGGCGAGCCAGGTAATGAAAGAGCCTTCGAAATCACCTTGCCTAGATTCCCCTAAAGGAAAGGAAACCTGCAAAAGCCTAAAGGCTAAAGGCACGAGTTTTCTTTTAAAGTTTATGTCTTTATTTTAAAGGAATTTCGGCAAGACTTGGATATTGCCTCCTCAGAGTAGAGGGACATACACGCTATGGATCTAAAAGATAACCAAAATAATCGTTTAGTATAAAAATAAAGTTCTATTCTTTTTACCATTCATAATATAAATATAATAATACTAATTGTGAAATTATTTAACTTAGAAGATAAGAATCGAAAAGAAATTTGAAAATGGAAAAAAATCTCTGCTTCTTTGTTATTTTTTAAAGAAAAGCATCGGCGTATTGTAAGAGAAATTGAAAATGGAAAAATAATAATCAAAATAATTCATTCTTGTTATTCCATAACCGATGTCCAAAAAAAAGAAATCTATTTCCATTTTGTCCAATGCTCTCCGTCTAAATATTGCTTGTTTCTCTCTTAAAAAGGAGAAAATTAAATTTCCGTGCCATTTAATGAGTCAATTTTATCGTGTGCCCTTTTTCTTAACTGTATAGTTGTTGTAAAAAAAAAAACCTTTAGAAAGTTCACTCTTTATTAGAATTGCACACTATCCAAAAAAAATATCTTTTATTAATTTATTACCAATGAAAAATGTATATATATATATATTTATATTTAATAAATAAAAGAATTTGATTTTTTCAAATTCTTAATATAAAAAATAGTAATGTGATTATTTTAATTATATTGTATGTATATTAAAATAAAAAAATACATATCAAAAATTGAATGTTTTGCTTATAAATACGTAGAAGAATAAAGAGTTTTAATCTTAAAAGAATGAATGAATTAATTACTAACCTAAATGATGGAAATGATGGGATGTGCTTGCAGCTAAGCAGTCATTGCACAGGTGAAGGGAAGGTTGGACTCGGGTCTGAGGAATTCCCTTTTCTAAAGAGGGTTTCGTTTTTGTTGCGCGAGAGATTCCAATATTTCGTTGACTTTTGCTGGATTCGTTTGTTTGTTTAGACGCAGATATTCACTGGTGCTTACAGTGGTGACGGAAATCCAATCAGGTACTGATTCGATTAATAATCGCAGATGAGCATCAAGTTCAGTCCTTGGCAGGTGCTCTCTCAACGAGTCGCCCAGTTTATTTAGAACCTGCATTTAAATTTAAAAAAAAAAATATATTAAATTTAATAATCATTTTTATATCATAACAGTGTTATGGATGTTGTTGAATATAAAAAAATCTGGTGTGACTGTATATCACACAACTTTCGTTGTGTGCTGTGAGGCCAGTCACACCATATTTTTTGAAAAAGAATCATTTGATTGAAAAAAAAAATCAAATGGCAAAAACGATAAGTGTTTTTTTGTTTATATTGTATTTTCAATTACCTTTTCAAATGGTAGAACATTTTTCTTTTCAACAACGTAAATGGCTCTAGTGACCCGAGCGATTTCCGGTAAACGAGAATAACGAATTGTGTCTTGAGCTTGATTGACTGTGCATGTCATCTGATGGATTGCTTTAGCCGCCTGACGGGCCCGCACTTTCTCAAGCAAAGCTTTCGGGATGCCCCGAAATTCCGGTTTTTCCTCCGTTGGCGAAGAGGAAGAGGAGGTTGTAGTGATTGAAGCGGATTTGCAAGATTCAGTCTGTTCCAGGGCACGGGACATACGGGAATTACACGCTATTGCATTTCTCGCTTTTCTAAAAAAAAAAAAATATATATTTGTAAAAAATTTCTTTTTTTTTTTTTAAACATTCACACTTTTTCTCATTCACACACACATTCACACAAACATACACACAATCTTTTCGGCAACTATTTACGATATCCGTTATATATAAATAATATCTATTGGGGGTCCAGGCATTTCTATTTAAGTCATTTGGTATCCAAATGCCTTAAATAAAATTATCGGACTGCCTGGGGTCCGAACCCGCGACGTTTGGTATAGAAGGTAGGCCACGCTACCAACTACTCCAACCCCCGTGGGCAAAAATTTCTTTAAAAATAATTATAATATATGTATGATAAATATTTTAAATAAATTGAAATGTCTTTTATAGATTTTCCCTTCGGGGCTACTTTTTTCTCAACTCTTCCTTAATACTTTGTGGCATAGTCGGCGCTACAAATGCCTGATGTGCTCGAGAGTGGAACCTTGAGCTTAGGCAACCAAAATGTTTAAAAGTAGCTTTTCCCCGTCATTTGCATTAAAAAAAGATGATTTATTTATTTAAAAAATATTGGTTTGGTTGTCTAAGCTCTAGTGTTGGCGAACCTATGACCCATGGGTCAGGCACTGACCCATACAAGCTTTTAACTAAATCACGATTGCTACTCATGGAAATTCAGCTAAAAAAATTGCACGTGAAGGAGAAAGAGGCGCACAAAAAATTTTTTCAATCGTAAAAACACCCATTTTTTAGCCGTTAAGCCAATTGAATTTTTAAGACGTTTAGTTTTAAAAATACCCAGTTAAAAATTTTTAAACTCAACTCTGGTGCAAATGGGCATTGGTGACCCACGAGCTAGTACTTAAAAAAAATATGAACAAAATTTGACCCAGGTTCGCCATCTCTGATATAGACTCCACTCTTGAGCAGGCACTTTTGTCGCTGGAAATGAATTTTCGCTTTTTTTTTCCTGTTTTGACAATTAGATGTTAACAATACCTAGCATGTCCTTTGCTGAGAAGACTGATTTGTCTCCAGCATCTGGAGGCAGTGGCAGAGCTTCAGGTGTAATTTCGGGCACTGAATCTACTTCAAAACTGGCGTGCCATCGGTTAATCGAATTCTCTGGGATGCTCAGCGGTGGATCCAAAGAGAGAAGATAAGCAGCATGACGACATTTCACATCTGAGAGAAGAGCATTTTGGAAGAAATCTTGACGCATCGTAAGAGTTCTTGTTCCCATTCGTTCTTCTTCATCTATAAAAAATAAATATATATTAATAATTTAAGCTAAATTGGTTTAAATTGAAAAGTTTATTGAGTAAAGATCGCAAAAGGAGTTGAGAGAAGAAATGAACGATTAACATAGGATTATTTTATGGGATTTGTGTAAAGGGAGTAGGAATCGACCGAATATTCGGTTTAGGCCAAAAAGTAACCGAAATTTGAGTCTGAAAAGATGGGGGTGAGACTCGCGTGCAAAAACAAAAGTCAAATGATTTGCAAATGCGAAAAAAAGTGCTGAAAAAAATTAAAAAAAAAAAAAAAAAAGGTAAAATGATATGAATTTTTTATAGGAAATAAAAGTTTCGGTTTCGGTTGAAAATCTTGTTCCGGTCGGACCGTAAAAAGGAAGCACACTGATACATATAGGAGCTTTTACATAAAAAATTCGATCAAAAGTCGGCAAGACAACGTATATAGTAGTATATATATATATATATACAGGGCCGGATCTGGGGGGGGGGGGGGGGCAGTGGGTGCGTGGCCCCGGGCGGCAGATATCAGGGGGGCGGCAATTATTTTAATATGAATTTTGTATAGAAAATTTTAAGGAGGGGGCGGCAAATTAAATTTTGCCCCCCTAAAAAATCTCGTAGTTTCGGCCTTGTATATATATATATACATGTGATGCGGAAAGTGAAAAGGGACCTCTTGACGGAAATTTCACAAATAGAGTTATTGATATTTGATTGTAGAGGATAATTTCGTGAACATTTTAAAGGGGCCCTTACACGATCAATCATACTGACAGTATTTGAGCTGACTGGGTTTGACTGAACGTGTTTGGGCAAGACTGAAGACTGATGGCCGTTTTCTTTTTGTTTTTTTATTGTTACTTAGTGGCAGGGAACAAAGTTAGTTTAGTTAAGAAGAAAAATTAGTGGCTTCCCACAGTCGAATGAGCTAAAAAGAACTTTATTCTGACTGGTAGTCTGAATGCTAGGTGTAAAATTATACTTGAATGAAGAAAATACTGACGGTTGGACTGATTCAGTCAGACTGTCAGTATGATTGATCGTGTAAGGGCCCCTTAAGACCAAAACCACTCTGAAATCTCAAAAACTAAAAAGTTACAGCCTTTCCAAGTTAGAGATATAAAAAACGGGATTTTGAGCATCAATAAATATTATTCGATGTTTCAAGACTGAATTATTTCTATTTATTATACATTACAGTTACTAAATCGATTATTTTGTAATATTTATCCGATTCTCGTCGCTAAAATTACCGAATAAACCTAAGTAGGAAAATATTAGAGAATTGCATACACGGAAACCCAAAAATCGATTTTTTGACCTAATTCGACTAAAATGCCCGTACGATAATATTACTTCGCCGACAAGAGGTCCCGCTTCACTTTCCGTATCACATTTTAAAAAGGAATTTTTAAAATAAAAACTCTTTTGTGCGAAATGCCGAAGCTGGAGATCCCGTTGTTAGTAAGACCATTTGCAGTAGTTACTCAATCCAATGTTACCTTTATTTTTTAATACTGGAGTAATAATGAGTTCATATTTAGATCCTTCTTCTTGTTGTTCCAATTTTTTAGATTTTTCATATGAGAATGTAAAAAAATTCGGAGCAATTCGTTTAATTTGCCCTAAATGTTTTTTATTAAAATTTCTTCGTATCATTTGTTGTACACCAGTTTTAAGTTTTGTAAATGTGACAGTTTCTTTTCTATTAAAAAACATTGAAACGACAGTGTCCGTTGAGCGGGAAAATCTCTAGAAGCATTCTGGAAAAAAAAGTATAAAAAATTATATTATATTTTTAGTAAAATAAATTAAGACCCCACCTTCCCCCTAATAATCAGAAATTAACATAATAATAATAAAATATATAATATTCAAATGTAATTTCTAAATCTTTTAGTAAAATTTTATATTTCAAAATAAAATGTTTTAGAAGGATCTCTATCAGAAGTTCAAGTCGCATGTTAACGAATAAAGACAGTTATAACTAGGGTCCGACCGAAACAAGATTTTCAGCCGAAACCGAAACCGAATATTCGGCCTCAACCTTAGTTTCGGCCGAAACCGTAACCGAAACCGAAACTTGTATTTCCTATAAAATTTTTTTTTTTCATTTTATTTTTTTTTTTTGAATTTTTTCCCCCCGGAAACAACTTTTTGGGGACTAAAATTTTTTCCCCTCAAGTGCAAATTATTAGACCTTTTTTTTTTGCATGCGAGTCTCATCCCATTTTTTCAGACTCTGGTTTCGGCCGGCCGAAAGGTTCGGCCACTTTTTGGCCGAAACCGAAACTACGGCCGAAACCATGATTTTTGGCCGAAACTGGCCGAAACCGTAACCGAAACCGAATATTCGGTCGGTTCCTAGTTATAACTGATTTCTGAAATTTACATATAGGCTAGGTACAGCGAGCGCCACAAGCCTGGTATACACTTAAATGGTCGCCTCCTACATCATCTTTATTGCGTAGATATTTCGGCATCACGTCTGGTCATCATCAGTACAAAAAAAAATGATTTAATGGGGGCCCTTCCTTGTCAAGCAATGTGTAAAAAATATTTTTTTTTAATTCATCTCTTTTTGTTTACTGATGATGACCAGGCGTGTTGCCGGTCTAAATGGCTACGAAATAAAGATAATGTAAGTAGGACTGTGCAAAATAATCGATTATTTAAAAAAAAAAAATAATCGATTAATCGATTATTGGGTAAATATGTAAGTGGTGGCTGTATAAGTTAATTAAAGGAGATATGGAAGCAGAGGCAGCCGAGAAAGAAAATTCTCTAAATGAACCGAAACGTCTCGGGCTGATTGCTAATTGGTATTGGTACCAATCAGCCGGAGACGTTTCGGTTCATTTATTATGAACCATGGATGGAGGATGGAGAATGGTTCATAATAAATGAACCGAAACGTCTCCGGCTGATTGCTAATGCATTCAGAGAATTTTCTTTCTTGGCTGCCTCTGCTTCCATATCTCCTTTAATTGGGTAAATAATCAATTATTTTTTGGCACAAGACCAGTATGAAAAAAAGGTAAAATGAGGGAAAAATGGAAATTTTATTAAAAAAAATATTTTCTTTTTACTAGAAAAAAAAGGTCAAATGACTTTCGCAAGAGGGAAAAATGGAAATTTTACTAAACTCCGGATCCAATAATCGATTAATCGGAATAATCGATTATGTTAGCGAGGTGAATAGCTGAATCAATATGTAGTAGAAAAAATAAAAGACCAAGCAGCTATGTTTATTTCTTTATTAAAGAATCCACAGCGACGTTTCGGTCGACTATGCGACTGAACTCTAGCCATGAAGATGGCCGCAGAGTCGACCGAAACGTCGATGTGGGCTCTTTAATAAAGAAATAAACATAGCTGCTTGGCCTTTCATTTTTTTCTACTAAATAATCGATTAATTTTTCCATAATCGAGCACCCCTGGATATAAGAGGCGATCATCTACTGCTCGTTTTTACTCTCCGGTACGGAGACAAATTCCAATTGTAAAAAAATAATATTTTCATTTGATTCTTTTTTCTTGTGATATCAGTATGTCAATTTCAGACTTCAATCGTCATGCATGAAAATCAGAGATCCTATAACTAGAAAATAAATTCCGTTACATTAGAATTTCTCATAATAGGAGTCTTAGTAGAGAACTCCAGCAAAGAGCGTTTTCTCATGCTATTCTGAAAACTTCAGTTTCGGCTCCAGAAATTCAGCATTAAATTTTATTGAAAAACTTTTTGTTTTATCAATGAGATGAATCTGGATACGATAACATTGTCCCAACTAAGAAGAAGAATTATTTTCAATCTATATTTATTTTACTTATCTTTAATTATTGAATAGCCCTTGGTAAATATAAATAATTTTAGAAAAGAAATGCTTACTTGTGTGCATAAGGGAGGGGAGGCCAACTTGGAAAGGTTGAATTAATGAAGAGAATCGTTCGAATTTAGGCGATTTAGCAGGCGATTTGAACGGACTCTTTTTAGGTGATGCAATTTGACATTTGGTTGGACTTTGTAATGCATAAGCCGATTTATTTGGACTGATACTAAATTCAAAATCAATTGGAGCAAACTCTTGAAGTTTTACTTTCGATTCCTTTTCAAATTTCTTTTCTTTTTCATCAATTTGTTTGAGTTTCTCTTTATTTTTGTTATAAGCTGCAAGTTTTTCTCTTAATTCACTTAGTCGGGAACTTTTTGTTTGTTTAATTTCATTTTCTTGCGTCGAGGAATCCTGAAAATAAATAAATAATGAGATAACTTTGAAAGTTGGGGGATCCTATACTAAATATTTATTTTAATTTTATCACTTAGAGGATTATTTGTGATTATATTACTTTGCTGCTAGACTTACAAAATATGTTAAAATATCTATGATATGATTCATTGGGGATTTATTGATTATTAATATCTAATTCAAATCAAACAATAAAAGATTATTTACAGGTACGATCAAAGCACTTCCTATTGAGTCATTTCACCTCAAATCAAAACACTTTTAATCCTCACCATCTCAGATTACTTTTAATCATTGGTGCATTCTAAAGAGATTAAGAAAAATGCCTAAACTCAACTTAATATCTAAACTCGCTAAAAATATGACATGTTAAAGTTGTCAAAAAAGGCGAAAAATCGCTTAATAAGGGTGAGATAGAAAGATTAATTTTCCAAAAATCATTCATTCGTAAAAATTATTAACGAAATTATAAACAAAATGATATCAAAGTCAAGAACAAATAAATATAAGAAAGTTTTATGATATATGTCTTAGAAGTTAGAGCTTTTCTTGGGTAAATGGATAGAGCTGAAACCTCACTGATAACTATTTTGTGGCCTCCGACCGAAACAAGTTTCAAACAATCACTCCATTTCCCATTCCCTCAGGTTTCGGCCAGGCCGAAAGTTTTGACTGGTTTTTGGCCGAAACCGAAACGTCAGTCGGTTCCTACTATTTTGTTCAAAATTTCGTTAAAAATTAATAGATTTTCAGGATGGAATGATTTTTGGAAAGTTGAAGAACTATATAATATCGTAAATATGCGGGTTTTTTTCATTCAGGGATCGGAAAAATTGTATTAGGGGTGTCCAAAGTTTAAAAAAACTGTAAAAATTCCGATAATTCGTTAATGTCCGTCTGTCTGGCCCATTATGGGTCATATAGAAAAAAAAACCCTTGCGTAGGATTTTTTGTCATAATTGGGAAACTTTATTCCATTTATCTTATTTTAACACTTTTTATAGGCTAAAATATATTGAGTAAGTCTATGACAATACAGGGTGCCCAGAAGTTCCCTGCATTTATTCCCATTTCTATAAAAAAAGTAAAAATCGTCTCAGACTCAAATGTATCAAGTGTTAATAGACAAATGAATTAATTTTTCATATTTTAAATAAATAAATAAATTTTTAATCAACTCACTTTGAGGCACAAGTGCCCCTGTGGCTAGGGCCAAACAGACCCAATCCAAATATACATATTATCATTTATATTATTATTATTATTATTATTATTCCAATACATATTTATACAAAAATTATTGCAAAAACGTCAAAGGAACAAATTAAGTTTAAAATAAATAAATAGAAACTTTTGTCCATTAACAAATAACATAACAAAAAGATAAAAAAATCACCAACAGCCATTATGATAAGGCTTATTTTATCTTTTAACCTTTAAACAATGATTATTTTAGAATTTTTCCAAAATGCATGTCGAGATAAATTTAATTCAATTTTGATTTTGAAATTTAAAAAGAATTTTTTATTATGTGCTGTATATCATTGGAAAGGGAATCTGAAGAGCTGTGAAATGGCATCTCATTCACCTTTCTATCTCACCTATAAGAGATTTTATAGCAATTTAAATAGATGTGTCATTTTCGACAACTTTAACATGCCATATTTCTTAAGCGAGTTGAGATATCAAGTTAAAGTTGGGCCTTTTTCTTAGTCTCTATTGTTTGTACCTATGACCCATAGAAATCTGAGATGGTGAGGTTAAAAAGTGCGTTGATTTGACGTGGAATGACTCTATTTATTTATATATATTTGATATAGGCGTATATATATATATATATATATGTAAAGAATTTAAAAATTTGCAGAAATCAAAATTAGAAGTTTTCTTCCCGTCTTATGCGACAAAGATTTATTCAAATGTCTAAATGGCCACAGATGCCGATAAAGATCTTAAGAAATAATATGCATATAGGCCCTATATACGTATATATATATATAACAGAAAAAAAGTGCTTTATTTTGTTGTTTTTCATAAAATATATACCAGTGTTTCTCATAGAAATAAACTAGAGAGCATTCTTCTCCATTCTGAAGTGTAAATGAATAGAGAAAGAATGAAGAGACAGGAGCAGCCAATGTTATGTTCCAGGATGCTAAAGCTTGTCCCGTTGGGGCATATAGAATAATGAATAATGAATAATGTTGGGATTTGGAATCCTTTGCTGTGATGTAATATTTAATTATGTGAATTTAAGTTAGCCTTTGAAATATGAGGGTCATATGAAAAAAAAATATTTTTTTAATGTCATATATATATATACCTTGTTATTTTGCTGGAAGGGCTTAGGTACCCGCGGAGCCAAAAGTCCCAATTCTTTTCTTGCATTTTGTACTTTCTCTAAATTGGACACTTTTGTAGTTGAAGCTGGGACCACTTCTTTATCTTTAGGTTTGAGAAATTCCGGGGCTTTTTTTTTTCGGTGACAGATGGCCCTTTAATTCAAAGGGACATTCACTTTGGTCACAAACGAATCGATCGTTGGCTGATTCGTTGTCCAGAGCTGCTGCTCTTGTCGTCGAAGTCTTGAAGACACTTCTCCTGTTGCCACTTAGTGTTGCGGGGAAGTAATTTTAGATTTAGGTGTATTTAATTTAAGTTTTGGAGAACTGACATAAGGATTTTGAATTAACTGAATTGGAACTTGTTTATCTTTGGCTTTAAGTTCAGATAGGAGCTCTTTAGGATTATTTTTTTTGAAAATAATCTTTTGGTTATGTTCATCTTGGAAGAGGTCTTTGTCCCTTGGAGTGCAACGTTGCATTTTGTTCAGTTTGATGATCTAGGATAAAAACTTTCGATTTGGACGGAATATCATCGATGGCGGTGAGTTTTCGTTTTTTAAAGAAATTCTCGATTGATGT
>JAKCPI010009267.1:0-75959 GCA_023213315.1 Euborellia annulipes | reverse complement strand
GAAGATAGGCAACCCAACTGACTAATAAATTTATTAATTGCTTTAAAGCTTCTCCTCTAAGGACCATCTATGCATTATTTTTAAATATATATCACTAAGAGAAATTAATTAAACATTCATTAGAAAATTGGTCATTTGGGTGGCCTATTTCCAGTTATTGGTTATTGTAGATAGTAATGGAATCAATAAATTTTTCCAAACCACTAGAGCTCTCGAGAGTTTTTGTTATCCAAATAGCTTGAAAAAAATCATCGGATTGCCTGGGATCCGAACCACGACCCTTGTTATACAAGAGCAGTTGTTGTTATATATAATAATTATTATTATTTATTTTTCCTGAGAAGATCGGGGATGGGATTCAGATTGGATCAAGACAGACAGATACTTCACCATTATTATAGAATAAATATAATCCTTTTAATATAAGAGTGTTTTTTAGTAAGCCATGTATTTTTATTATTAATTGCCTGAAAACGAGTTGACTAGAAAATTGCGGCACTTGAAAAGGCGAGGGTCCGCAGTAGGTGGGCTGGTAGGGCGGCCCCTTGCTAGCTAGCCGCGATGACCGGCGCAGCCAGAAGCGGAGCGGTTAATAATACTGGTTTGTCAAAAACTAACAATGTAAGTTAGGGAATTAAAATTAAATCGTTCTTTAATCCAGGCAAAAGGCCTCTTTTTGGAAATATAATTTGTTCAGTGGTTCCATCTAGCAGATGTAACGTGAAACAATATGGACGATTCTATATAAGAAGTGCATGATTCTTAAATTTCAATAGGCCTAAAATGATCAATTATAAACAAGTACGTATTCTTCTTCTTCTTCTTTGGCCTTATCCCTATATGGGGTCAGCAAAAATAATTTTTAAATAAATAAGAGACCGAGAAAAAACAAGCCGAACCGTATCACGGCCTGACGATTGATATGGAAAAAGGGAAAAAAAGACTGACATAAAGAAAAGGAAAGAAATGTCTGCCTTAGCTCGGGTAACTCGTGGTCGCCATCCACATACTCACTAGGAGTGAGCCCCTGAGTGGTATTATAAACAAATATGTATTATGCTTATAAGCTTAAATATTTTTAGAGTTCCGATATTAATATTATAATTTCTTTTAATTCATTTAATATATTTATGCTCTAGAATCTTAAAACCTTCGTTTCTTTCTTTTTGTCTTAAGCTGAAAACATCGGTAAATCGAAAAAACGCTGTGTATTTAGATTCGTTCGATAATCTATTTCGAAGTAAAAGGGGAGAGAACCAAGGGGTGGATACGAGAGAGAGGGAGAGAAGAGGAAGTAATTATCCCCCCCCCCCGAGATTTATAAAAAAATATTTTTTTTGAATTTCCAATATAAAATTTTAAAATTTAGATTTGATATGGTCTATTAGGGTCCGACCGAAACAAGATTTTCAGCCGAAACCGAATATTCGGCCTCAATCTCAGTTTCCGCCGAAACGGTAACCGAAACCGAAACTTGTATTTCCTATAAAAAATTCATATCATTTTACTTTTTTACTTTCTCTACCTATGTATATATGTAATATATATATAGAGAGAAAGTATTGGATTGATGTCAAAAATTCGATGTCGAGATTTTGATGGATCTTCACGTTTTGAGGTCCCCTGAATCCAAAAAAAGTGGTTTTCGCGACATGGTCTGTCTGTGTGTGTGTGGGGGGTGGGTGGGTGGGTGGGTGTGTGGGTGTGTGTGTGTGTGTGTGTTCAATTTTAAGCATGAAGGAATTGAGCTACGAGGTTGAAATTTTATATTTAAGTTAAACATCTCCCGGGACCGGAAAAATAAGCTTTTAATCAAAATCGGCCAAAGAGTACTAGTACTTTACTGATGCACTTTTTCAGTTTTTTTTTTCGATTTTCTCAAAATTCGCTCCAACGATTTTTTTTTAAATTCAAAAATCAATTATTTTTTAGATTCTCTTTAAAATGTATATTTTCATTTTGCAATTGAAATCTTCTGAAGACCACTTTACTCTTGTATTTCATAGGGAAGATAGGAAAAATGGTTGCCATGGTAACAAAATATAAATATTTTCCCACACTTATAAATTTTTACATCTGAATTCAAATGTTCCGTACTGTCGGGAACTAAATATATGTCGACACAAAAATCTGGTGTGACAAGCACAGAACACAACTTTCGATTACCGAAGGTAAGAGAAAGTTGTGAGCTGTGCGCCAGTCACACCAGATTTTTTTTTGAAATTTTTTCCGCCCTGCGGAAAATTTTTTTTCCCCTCCCGTGAAAATCATTTTAGCTTTTTTTTTAGGGAGACTAAATTTTTACCCCAACTTTTTCGCTTTTGCAAATCATTTGACCTTTTTTTTTGCATACGAGTCTCATCCCATCTTTTCAGACTCAGGGCCGGGCCGGCCGAAAGTTTCGGCTACTTTTTGGCCGAAACCGAAACTACGATTTTTGACCGAAACCGAATATTCGGTCGGTTCCTAGTATATATATTCTGATAAGCAAGTACCGAATGCAACTTTAAATCATCGAAAGTAAGAAACAAGTGCGACCAGCCACACCAGATTACCCCCCCCCCCCCCCCCAAAAAAAAAAAAAAAAAAAAAAAAAAAAATCTCTTCTGGATTCGCTCTTGGAGAGAACGTTCTATAATTCGAACTCGGCCACTTACTCTCTTTATAGTCAACTGTATATGAATTATTTGGTAGATGTGTATATAAACTGAGGATGGCTATCGCTGATGCCAAAACAGTCTAGAGCTGTCAAAAAGTAAAAATAATAATGCAAAAAAAATAATTGCAAATAATAGCAATAAACAAATATGGTGTGGGTGGTCGCACAGAACAGGCTGCACAAGGTGTTTGTCATTTTTACTTAGATTTTTTGTTGCCGCAATTTTTTTTTTGTGCCCTCCCTGCACATTCGAATTTTTAAATTTAAAAATTATAAGAATTGGGAACTATTACTTTTTTATATTTGTTACCATGACAACCATTTCTCCTATCTTTTCTATGAAGTACAAGAGTACCCAAAGTGGTCTTCAGAGGATTTCAATAGGAAAATGACATTCTAAAAATGCATCTAAAAAATAATTGATTTTTGAATTTTAAACAAAATCGTTAGAGTGAATTTTGAGAAAACCGAAAAAAAAACAACAACTGAAAAAGTGTATCAGTAAAGTACTACAACTCTTTGGTCGATGTTTTTCAAAAAGTTTCGTGTCACGTGGCAGGAGGGTACCTAACTCAAAATTTCAACTTCCTAGCTATTTTGGTTCTTGAGATATTTTGTTCACAGACAGATACACAAACACACACACGCACACAGAGACAAACCATGTCGCGAAAACCACTTTTTTGGATTCAAAGGACCTCACAACGTGTCCATCCATCAAAATCTCGACATCTAATTTTTGACAGATTTACTTTCTATATAAATATCAACATATATAGAGGTAAGAGAAGGTAATGAGTTTAGTAAAAATTGAAAACGAAAAGACAAAAGCTTAAAGAAAATAAGAGAAATGGTTTTCATTTTGATAAATATTTGTTTAGAGAAGTGTAATAATTTTTGTTTAGCAGAAAAGAAGAATTAATATTTGAAAAGGGTAACACTAGCTGCTGGTTAAGTTATGGTAGTGGTAGTAGTATTACAAGATGCAAATCGAAAGACCCTTTACATTTAAGCCAATGGCCAAATACTGTAAATCACCGAGAAGAGAGAGGAAGGTAGGATTTCGTCCCTTGGCCAGCAGAAAGAGGACATAGGAAGGGGGAAGGATAATTAAAACGAGCTGAATACACAAAACAGGGACGGCCATTATCTCTCTCTCTTGGTCCACGGAAAGCCATCAAAAATTTATTTATGTCGTCATGCTTTATGATCGAATCGATACATTCCAAGGTCTAGGAGAGGGTTGTATGAATGTGTGTGTGTTTGTCCTATGGTGAGTCCTTGAGGGCTTTATGGCACACTCTTCCCCCACTCTCTAACATTAGTTTAATATATTACGCAGATATAAGACTCGAAACCCGCCGAATAAAGAAGGCGCTTAGATCTCTCTCGTCGGACCAAAGCGCTAATCCTCATAATTCATTTCGCTATTTTATCCTCCCTAAAAGAGAGAAGAGGTGGGGAGATGGACAATTTTAATAAATGTATGATTTTAATCATACATCTTTGGGGGAAAAAGTTTTTTTTTTTTTTTTTTTAATTCTATAAAAAAGATGGACGATTATTTTATTATTATGATCAGATAAATTGTAGATGTGTTGATGCGAATGAAAAAGATGCTGACTATATAGTGATTCCGGGGAAAGGTGCAGGATAGCCGTAAAAACAGTTTTTTTTTTTTTTAGGAAAAAAACTCTAGCCTTCTTCAGAAACCCCATTATATGTGAATTTTCCTATTTCTCCAGCGCTTACTGTAAGAAAATTTACAAACTAATACTAAATTAATAATTACTTTCTCTTACCTATATATATATATGTTAATATATATAGAGAGAACGTATTGGATTAATGTCAAAAATTCGATGTCGAGATTTTGATACACGTTTCGAGGTCTCCTGAATCCAAAAAAGTGGTTTTCGCGACATGGTGTCTCTCTCTCTGTCTGTGTGTGTGTGTGTGTGTGTGTGTGAACAAAATATCTCAAGAACGAAAAGAGATACGAGGTTGAAATTTTATATTTAAATTAGGCACCCCCCTGCGGCGTGACAGGAAGCTTTTGAACAAAATCGGCCGAATTGAAAGTTGTATTCTGTGCTTGTCACATCAGATTTTTTGTGTCAACATATTTAGATTTTTTTTTAAATTTGTTTAAGGTCGGCATCTGAGGCCATTTAGACCTCGGGCCTATTTAATTCAATTGATTGGTATCCAATTGAAATAAAAATTTTTTCGCCTGGGATGGGATGAAATTCATCAAACTGAGGCACTAGTCTACCTCTAAGCCGTAGGCCAATGGCAACATATTTAGTTATTTTTATTTTTCGGCATCTCAGGCCATTTAGACTCTATACGATACACATATTTTAAATGCATGTATGTGGGGGTCCAGGCATATTTATTTATATCATTTGGTATCCAAATGATTTAAATAAATTTATCAGACTGGAACCAAACCCGCGCCCTGTGGCTTCCAAACTATCTTTGCAAATAAATTTTATTATTGACAAATCCTGGTTCAATCATACAGTATGTTCGCTTTGCAATATATGTATAATTTCCAATAACTGAAGATGGCCAAATAAATTCAGGCTGAAACGTCTTATTCTGGAAATTTTATTGAACCTCGAGCATTTCAATATGGTTGAAATCTTCATCCCTCTATTATAATCACATCACAGCCACAACTTTAGATAATGTAATAAAATAATTTCTATTTAATAACATAGAATATTTGTATAGGTAAGAGAAAGCAAAAATGAAAAAGCTATAGGCTAATTTTCCCAAATAGAAAGTAAAAATTCAATATTTTTTTCGGATTGAGATTAGTGGACGAGTATTATTTAGATATTTATTTTTAGTTATAGTAATTATGAATACATTTTTAGCAATCGCAAGTTGTCATTTATTTTAATTATACTCTGGTATTCCAATTTTTTCTCACATCTTCTCATTGTCATGGTCCTTGGTAGTATCTATTTATGCTGATCATGAGGAATTTCTGCTATTCATTCAGGATTCACGCAAGATTTTTGAATGAGAAGATGAGAATGAAGAAAAGGGAGATGACATACACCTGGTACCCTGGTGTGGTTCTCCTTCTCCTTGTCGTAGTCGTTGTCGTTGAGACGTGGTCCTTTAATTTCCCGGATTACAATCGAGAGAGCAAATAGCCATTAACGCGCATTGCTATGCATTGGGTGGCTGTGCCGATTCGTCGCCAAATCGACCAATGCGGATTATTACTTTGTATTTGTATTTCACACAAATGAGTGCCCTCCGTCCCAGCCAAGCAATTAAACGAATCTGTCGTCACACGTGTGCCCAGATCAAATCTTGAGACCCCTTTATTCCCTTGTACAAAAATAAATTGGGATATTTTTTTTTTTAGGTGTAAAATTTTTTTCTGAATGGGTGGTTTAAATTAAATGGCTACATGATGTAGAAATTACCATTATTGCTTTCAATGTCTCTGTATGAATTTCACGTTTACCGTCAATTTCCTGAGCCCTTTAGAGAAATAGGATATAACATTAATAAACGTATCAACAATAATCAAGAAAGATGACATGATACGTTAATTTATCAAATATTGTATTTAGGCAAAAAAAAATGAAATTTTTTTTTCTGTTACAAGTATCGGTGATAAATTATAAATTTAATTTTAAATGAAACGTCTATGAGAAGCATTTACAAATAAATAATAAGTTCTTAATTAAATAAAAAATGTTTATCAATGAATTCAAACTTATACGGGTATAAAAAAATTCCAAAAGAGAGAGATGAATTGGAAAGCGATTTTAGTTATAGGGAGAAATGGACCCAAATTCGAAGCCACAAATTTATCCTTCAACCAGGTGCAATCCAGTTGGAATAATTGAGACGATGTCAAATTTAATTAATTAATTAATTAATAAGAAATTACATATCCAATATTTAAGATATTATATATATCGCGTATGTAAGCCGCGAGGGGGATTTATATAATTAAATATTTATTAATTCATATGCCCGGAAAAAGTAAGGGGGGTGTGCCGCCGGGAGTTGAACCACGGATCTATCAATTTGTACTCGATGTGCCATTACATTTTTCGGGTATATGAATTAATAAATATTTAATTATATACATTTCGTTTCCCGGCTTACATACTCGATGTATATAATATCTTAAATATTGTATATGTAATTTCTTATTTATTAATTAATTAAATTTAAGGTCGTCCCAATTATTCTAACCGGATTGCACCTGGTCGATGGAGAAATTTGTGACCCCGAATTTGGGTCCATGTCTCCCTGGTTCAACTCCCGGCGGCACACCTCTACTTTTTTCGGGTATATGAATTAATAAATATTTAATTATATACATTTTTTTTTTGTTTACTCAAACTTAAAAACACAAAAATCTTGTTTAAAACACTCCAAAGTTTGTTTCAGTTCGGCTATATTTTTTCTAACATCATTCAGCAACCACTAAAAGTTAAAGTATAATACCCGAAATTCCTATAGGAATAGGAAACTATATATAGGTTAATGTTAATATATTAACATTAACCTATATATAGATAAGAAAAAGTAAAAAAATCTATATAAAAACTGCAATTAATAGGCTTTAGTTGGACCAAATCAATATTATAATGATTTTAGAAGGAGTTTGTATTATAAATTTCAACCTCAACATAAAATATAGCAAGCGACATAACATTATAATTGTATTGTTGGCCTTATTAAAATAGTTTACCATTTAGTCACAAGAGGCGTCATATACAAACATATTTATTTGAATTATGTTTAATCTCTTTACTTTATTTATGGACTAATTATTATTATGTAATAGAAAGACAAATAATCGTCAAAATTCGCTATATCAAATTTCATTAATATGCATAAATTTAAATTTTGAGTTGAAACATACAGACAGACATTTGATTGTGTTCGTTTTTAAAATTAAAAAAAAAAAATGAAGAATGATTAATATTATAACTAATATTAATATATTTAGTCATTTGTAATTGGCTAGTTAAATATTATTATATAATAAATTAAGATATAGCCAATATATTAGAGAAAGAAAACAAATATTCATGAATTATGTTAACTAATTTCTATTTATTATTAAAGTATAGAGTTCACTAGAGAGAGAGAATTCTATTAATGTTATACTAGAATTGATATAAATCATATTTTATTCTATTTTACTATATCATTTTAGGAAATATAATATATATATAATAAATAAATTCTAGTCAGCAACTGCTAAATGACTCTCAGTGAGCAACGAAAATCATTTATTATTATTATTAATGAAACTATTTCTAATCAAAATCATATATGTTAAATGAAAGATGAAAAAGTTGGTAAATGATGAGAAATGATTTAGAAATGCCAAATGGGAGAAAAGATTTGAGATTAGGTTTAGTTTGAAAATATAATAATATCTACTATTGAAATTTAAAAATTTTTGAATGCTGATAACACTAGTCGACAAAAATGAACTTTTTTTCTTTCACAAGAATGAAGATATGAAATTCTAGAAGTATTTTTCATGCTGAATTCAAATATCAATTCAGTTTTTCCCCATTAGGCATAGTTTTAGAGATATAGAGCAAAATAGATTTTAATAGAAAAAGTGCTCTAAAACGGCTTTTATTTAGAATGTTCAAATTATTTTTAACGCGACACCCTGTAAAAATATGCAGATAGTTAGAATACATATAAATTTAAAGTTTTATCCCAATCGGAGGTCATTTAGACGTGCCGCAGACGGCTTAAAGTTTAGAAAAATCGAAATTTTCATGATTTTTTTTTGCTTTGGTCGCCCCTAATACAATTTTAGATATCCCTGAATGCAAAAAACATATATGTACGATATTCTATAGTTCTTTGGCTTTCTAAAAATCATTAATAAAATAAAAAAGAACTTAAACAAATTAAAAAAAAAAAAACATTGACAGATTCAGATCGACTTTGTATTGCTGAATAAATACGAGTCGCTAAGTAAAAAAAAAAAAAAAAAAATACGGGTATCTAAAAAAAAGTCATTTTGACAATTTTCTCAACTCTTTTGGTTATAAAATGGTCAATATTGACAATGGCAATCTCGACCATGGGGTGAATTTTTTTTTTTTGTAATTTTCTTATTGGCTAGCATCCATTATTCAAAATAAAAAATATGCATCCCAGTCTATCTATTTTCATACAGTACGTATATTATATAGAAATAAATAGAAAATAAATGTCATAATATAGCTGGGCTGCCTGAATAGGATAGCCAATAAAAAAAACTTGTTATAAATAATTCATTCATTTTTTTTTTTTTTTATTTGAAAACTTTTCTTCATTTTATTATTATATTTTACATAAATTTGACAAGATAAAAAAAACAATTATTAAAATTTTAATCAAAAGTCATTTGTTATTAGATACTATCATAAAATCATGAGCAAATAAACGAAAAGAAATTAATTAATTTATTTTTTTTATTCTTCTGAATTTCTGTTGAAAAAAAATCGCAGTATTCAGCAAAAAATAAAAAAAAATGGTGATAATTTTAGTTTTATATTTTCTAAATGACAGGTTAATTAATAATTACAGAGTGGCCGTAAAACAGGGGATTAACAGTTACGGTTATGATTATTCGAATGACCGTTGGTCCAGTGATTGGGGGGGCTCCATGCTTGGGTGGAGTGAGTGAGTGGGCGGGCAAGAAACAGTGCCATTACGGGTTAATAAGTAACCACAACCCAACCCCCACAGCCCCGGTAACGACCACGGCGACCTTTCGTCGTTCAAATAACACGCAATTATAACGTCATCGCATAAATGTCAAACTTAATATTAAACTATACAAATTGTTATGCTGATTTTTAGGAGGTCGTCGCTGCTGCTGGTGCTGCTATTTTTTTTTTTTTTTTTTTTAGATGGCAATAACAGTGTTCTTTCATTAAGGGCGGGATATTGCTTGTGCATGTGAATAGGATTAGCAGGGCTAATATGCGACATTAGCAGTAGGGCAGTTCGATGGCCGCCTCGCCTCCCTTCCCATTTAGGGCAAGAAATATTGGCATGATTGTATCGGCTTTCTTTGATTGTGATTTACTGTTAATTGCACTAAGATTTCACCTCCCCCCTCCCCTCACTCCAACCCAAAATGTATTCATATTAATAGGGAAAAGGGTGGACTTTTGAGAAGAGAGAAGGGCGAGAGACGATCAATAGCACTCGGCAAAAGGGCGAAAACCAATTATTGAAGAAAATCTAAAATAGCCAGCCTCTTGTAAAATATATTCTAATTTTAATTACGAAATTAATACTTATTTCATAATTTTAACTTTAATTTTTCAAAGAAAGAAATTGCTTCGATATTTTTTTTTTTAGATTATTAACTTAATGAAATGAATCCACTTCTTTTTTTATTTGTTCGGATTTTTTTTTTTTAAACAAATCATCAATTCGGAAAAACTAAAAAAGATAGAAATGTGATTCATTAATTGTTTTATCTTATGAGAGTTACATTGATAAATGTCAATAAAGATAGTCTGAAAGCCACGGGTCGTGGGTTCGGATCCCAGGCGGTCCGTTGAATTTATTTAAATCGTTTGGATACCAAATGATATAAATAAATATGCCTGGTCCCTCAAATACATATATTTAAATAATAAGTATTCTATAGACTTTAAATGGACTGAGATGCCAAAAAGACTAAAATAAAAAAAATCTTGTGTTTTTGACATGAATCCAATACTTTCTCTTTATATACACCCTGTATATTAACATATATAGGTAAGAGAAAGTAAAAATTATTTTCAGAGAGGCAGAGACAGACATCTCAAGTTATAGGCCTATTATAAGTTGTAGGAAATCACGCTTAAAAGACTCCCTTGAAAAACTCACTTAATTTTAATGTTTTTTTTTTTTTTACTTTCTCTTATCTATATATCTTCTATATATCTATATATGTTAATATATATGTAGAGAAAGTATTGGATACATGTCGAAAATTCCATGTCGAGATTTTGATGGATGGATTTGAGGTCCCCTGAGTCCAAAAAAGGTTTTCGCAACATGGTCTTTATGTGTGTGTGTGTGTGTTCAATTTAAACATGAAGGAATTGAGCTAGGAGGTTGAAATTTTATATTTAAGCTAGACACCCCTCTGAGGCGTGAAAATAAGCTTTTTATCAAAATTGGCCAAAAAAATACTAATACTTTACTGATTTCTTTTTCAGTTTTTTTTTTTTTTTTTTTTTTTTCAATTTTCTCAAAATTCGTTCCAACGATTTTGATTAAAATTCATAAATCATTTATTTTTTAGATTCTCTTTAAAATATATTTTCTCATTTTGCCCTTGAAATATTTTGAAGACCACTTTACTCTTGTACTTCATAGGAAAGATAGGATAAATGGTTGTCTCATATTTTCTCATATAAATTTTACATCTTGAAAATCGAATGTACAGTACTGTCGGAAACTAAATATATGTCGACACAAAAAATCTGGTGTAACACAGAACACAACGCTGTGTGACCAGTTACAACATTTTTTATTTGTATTTTCACTAGTTTATTATTATTATATTCTATGCTTTATTGTATTTCAAATAAGAAGAGGAAGAATAGAAGAAGAAGAAGAAGAGGGAAAGTTATTTTATCTTTGAATCCCTTTAATATATAATAACCCTTTTAAGTGAATTCTTATAAAAGGTAAGATATATTTTAACTGGATTACGCTTGAATTTAGAGGAGATCTAAAATGCAAATTGTTTCTCTATACTTTTTAGGGTTTAAGTCTCCATAAATAAAGCAGCAGACGAGCAAAAGGGTAAGGGAAGGGGAGGGGGGAGACATACTTTGATTATCCTGAGACAAACCGGAAGTGGTCAGTTGATGTAAAGGTCTGTCTATATGTGTATGTGGGGAATGTATGTGTATATAGGAGTAAAGGAAAGTGGGGGGGGGGAAGTAGTAACCAAGAGCAAGAGCAAGAGCGCTAATCGGATTACCTTTTTGTTGACGACACAACGGATAATTTAAGGTAGGCTGCTTGCTTGCTTGTCAGCGTTAATTTCTACTAAACTAAACTAAAAAAAAAAAGTGGGAGAAGAAGCGAAAGGAAACATTTTTATTTAAGCAGAATCAATTAGGATCTCTTTTTTCCTCTTTTTTTTTTTTTGCTTTGAAATTTTTTTTTTTTTTTTTTTTTCTTATACCTTTCATTTAGTGTTTATTTATTTGTTTATCTTATTTGTACTAGATAAGTAAATATTAAAACAATATTTAATTTTTTTTAGCTTATTTTTCCTCTTTAAGAGGGGATCTATCTAGGGTATATATAATTGTCAATCCTCTGTCCGTACCAAAATATCTCAGAAAGAGCTAATCATGAAAGGAGTTGAGAATATTTCGTTCCGTAAATCGCAGCGGTACCCCCTGCTTAGCGTCTAGTTAAAAAATAATTGCAAGGTATGAGAAGAAAGAAGAACAACAGAACTAGTCAATTCCAATCTTCCTTTGTGCCCATGACCTCCCGTGATTGGAACAAGCTCCCTGCTTCTATCTTCCCCAAAACCTACAATCTTCAGACTTTTAAGACTAATCTTAACAGGGATCTTCTCAGTTCCCGCAGTTGAGTTCCCCTTTTGTTTTTATTTTCTTCCTGGCTGCATGTGACCACTGGTCCTTATAGGTCTTCGAACCTTATACACCCATTCCATAAAAAAAAAAAATTATTGTGTGGTTTTATGAAACCATGATACAAGTGAAACTTTTTTTCGGATCGTAGGTGTTTAACTGAAAATTTTCAGAAAATTATTGAATTAGGGGTATTAAAATCGCGTTTTTATTCTCAGCTTAATAATTGGAAAATGAGGATTGACAATGGGAAATCAATAGTAGCATGTTAAAAACTAAGAACAATATTTATTTAGCAATTGAGGATTTGAATCATTTTAAATTATTTTAAAAATTATATTTTATCAATTTAAAAATGAATAATTAAATCTCACAATTATTTTTTTATAATTCGTCATATACTGTATGTTAAATTTAATTCTCCTTTTTGAGGAGGGCTGCTGGTGTAGTGAGCTAGGGTGTCAGCTTCTGCAAAGAAGATCCCTGTTCAAATCCTTGGCATGCGGGATTTTTCATTAAATAAAAAATATTTATTTAATGTAAACAAATCCTCAAGCAAGCCCTGGATTGGAATATAGGATCTTTCCACAATAGCCCTCAGGCAACTCTACGAGGAGAGGGAGTTGCTGTGACATCCCGTCCTGTGGAAGGGACGTAAAGAAGGTTCCCTCTCAGTGATGCATTCTTCGAAAGGAGTAGGCTACACGCCGGTGCTGAGGGAGTCCCTCCTCAAACTAGGACATCCTCCATAGCATAGAAGAGGTTGGATAAAAGGAGCTGGTTGGAACCAGAAATAAGGATTAGTTCACTAGCTAGAGACGAGAGCAGGAGGGAGGAGCTAGAGATAGGAAATGATGTAACTTCACGGGGTGCCGGTAGATGGCTAGGCCAGAGGCCGGTTGGGTTTGAGGTGTGTGTCTCCGTACACGTAAGCACCTCGGGTAAATAAACGGGGATCCCGATAGGAATTTCAAAAATAAAAAAAAAAAAAAATTCTCCTTTTTTTGTCGTCACGGCTTGTGACGTCATGGCTTGTAGGGTCACGGCCTTTGACGTTTGTAACGCAACATGCTGATAGAAGAGCGAAAAAATTGGAGAGGATCAAATAAAAGTTTCACTTTAAAAAAAAAGTCGGTGTGTACAATGTGTATCTTTGTGTAAGAAACTCTCCAAATGACGGGGATCTTGAGGCCTACAGTTAAAAGAGATGTTAGCGGGTTTTGCAACATCTCATAGAAATTACAGTCCTTATGACATTACGGTTTTTGTTACAATATACAAATGTTCGATATATACTATGGGAGAAAGAAAAATCTTTCTTCTAGACTTTGTTGAAGGGTGAAATTAGCTTATTCAACATTTGTACATAAGTTTAAATAAATAATAAAAGAACTTTATTAATCTGCGATCATCTTCTCCGAAAGTAGAAGAATTAGAGCGATTTAAATTAGAAAATATTATAATGCCTTGGAATCAATTGGCAAAAAATAAATATTGTAGTGGTAATAAAAGAAAAAAAATATTTTCTTAAACAAACAAAATTTTCTGTTATATATATAAAAAAAAAAAAATTCTGAATACAGTGGCCTACCAAACATGTATGACAACTGACAGCTCAGAAAATGACTAACCAAGGACGAATCGTTGGCTGTTGAAAATATATTTTTTAAAGCAAAAATCCTGGCTCAGTAATGAGACATTAACAAACTCAAATATTGACAATTTCCTTAATTAACTCTTATATTAAAAAAAAATCCAAGTATTTTCATAATTTGTTTCACTATTTGTTGTTGATAAATTAAGAGATAGAGAGAATGCATCAAACTCTCTTCCTTATTAATATTGTGTGACAATTTTTCAGGTCCCATACTCTTTTTTATTGTAAAATAGTAAAGTATTGCCAAACCATTATTAATACATATATATTTAATTTGTAGATCAGAAAAAATCAAAATATTTTTATAATAAGAGTGAATTTGGGAAACCTAGAAGAAAATAGAAAGTGATAATATCAAAAACACATCCAGATTTTCAATTAATACTTTGAAGCAGTTTAACTTTTCTTTCTCTACCTATGTATATATGTAATATATATATAGAGAGAAAGTATTGGTTTCATGTCAAAAATTCGATGTCGAGATTTTGATGGATCTTCACGTTTTGAGGTCCCCTGAATCCAAAAAAGTGGTTTTCGCGACATGGTCTGTCTGTCTGTCTGTGTGTGTGTGTGTGTGTGTGTGTGTGTGTGTGTGTGTGTGTGTGTGTGTGTGGGTCTGTGTGTGTTCAATTTTAAGCATGAAGGAATTGAGCTATGAGGCTGAAATTTTATATTTAAGTTAAACACCCCCGTGACCGGAAAAATAAGCTTTTAATCAAAATCGGCCAAAAAGTACTAGTACTTTACTGATGTACTTTTTCAGTTTTTTTCGATTTTCTCAAAATTCGCTCTAACGATTTTGATTAAAATTCAAAAATCAATTATTTTTTAGATGCTCTTTCAAATGTATATTCTCGTTTTGCCCTCAAAATTGTTTGAAGCACACTTTACTCTTGTGCTTCATAGGAAAGATAGGAGAAATAAATGGTTGCCATGGTAACCGAATTTAAATCTTTTTCTTTTTATTAGATTAAAAATCAATTATTATTTAAACGCCCATTTTTTTTTTCGGAGAAAACATATCTCTTTCTCTCACAAAACTATCTTCTCTCTTTCTACGCGTTTTAAATTTTTCTACCTTATCTTCGCATTTGGCCAATGTTAATTTCCTATAGGGATTTGTATGTTAATTTCGATTCAAAAGGGGGTCCCCTTTGGAACTTTTTACGCATTTAAAATTTTTTTTCCAATTCTTATGAAATTTTGTATTTATTTACGAATCTATATTGTGTATAAAATGTCCAAATATGAGATTAAAATTTTGAAAAATAACCATAGTTTATTTCAAGCAGTCAACATTTAAAATGCAAGTTTGAAACTAAGGTGCTATGGGAAACTAAATATATCTCGACACAAAAATCTGGTGTGACCAGCACGTCACAACTTTCTCTACCGAAGGGTAAGAGAAAGTTGTGTGTTCGCAGTCACACCAGATTTTTTCTAATTAATTTTATATGGTCAATATAGGCCTATTTGTAGTAAATACATTAATATATTTTATCGATGGAATGAATTTATTTTTGCAATAAATTGAATAATTTAATTAAATTAAAGCTATAATAAAAAAAAATCTGAATATATAATATTATAAACAAGAGAAATTATTCACATATAAATATCCCAATTTTTTATTTTTATTGCAATCCATTCTATATATCTATAATATTTTATGTATTTTAATAAACAAACAAAATAGCAAAAGAATCGAATTCTTTTTAATGTGGACTATAAATAATAATATTTTTTTAATATTGTTTTTATCATTGTCCCACCCACTAGTCGGTAATGGGGGCAAAGGTAACTTTAAGTGGGGAAATTTTAAAATTGAAATAAACATGGCTAAGAGTCGAGAAAATCTAAAAAAAAAATAATGAAAATCTTTTGGAAAGAGATAGAATATGTATGATGTGCTGGTTGCCTATTTTAAAGGAAAAAAAAATTAATTCATTCCAATATCTAATTTCCAGGTTTCACATTTGTTCTAAGGTCTAGAACAGTGGTTCCCAACCTTTTTTGGCCCATCGCCCCCTTTACATTTTCATTGTATGCCTAATTTTAATTTGAAGTAAAGTGAAAATAATAGAGCAGTTTTATTATTTTAAACAATTTTATTACAGAGGTCCTATATAAAAACCAAAGCAGTTTTAGCCGGTCACTCTTAGCTCTAGTATCAATTTATGCATCTTACAGAGATACTGTATACCTGTTGTACATACACAAATTTAAATGGTTCAAATTGAATCAAATTCATGAATTCTGTGATCTGCATCTGATTTTACGTACAAAAAAGTAAAAATGATTTAAAATTTTTAATAAAAAAGTACTTTATTTCAAAGTTAAAATCAAGTTATCTTTTTAAAGCGAATAAATACAACAGTTGCCGATGTTGATTGAAACGTTGAAATTTTTTTTAGCTGTAAATTGGAGATTTTTTTCTTTGATTTTTATTTTAAATTCTTCTAAATTTTAGTAAACCCTAATAATTTTTCCCCCTTTCTTAAATAATTTGAGTATCGTTAAAGTGTAAATGGCCTAAGATGCCGAAGACTTAAAAAAAAAGTATTTTCTTTAAGACTTTGATTATAAAGACTAAAGAATATTTATAATTCAAAGCTTATTATTTTATAAGAAATCCAAATGATTTAAATAAATTGTCTGTGATCCGATTCCACATCCCTTAAATTTTCTTGTCGATATGTCAAGATTGGAGAATTAAAAGTATTGTTGGGTTGTTAATTGTATGTAATAAATGGTGAGTTTGGTTTGCTGGTGGGATGCAAATAGGGACAAGTATTAAGAGAGAAATAAGGCTAGGCTAGCCAGGGAGAGAAACAAGGCACGTCGTCGTCCTTCGTTTGGGTCTTGGCTAATGTGGGTCGGCAGTCCGATGGGCCCTAACCCAGAGCCAGCATCTTGACCATCTCTCTCTCTAATGGCTTATATATTCGCACACCCGTTGGGGGAGGACGGGCGTTAATAAGATTTGCACGGCGGTTTCTAAACTCGGACGACAGGACGACGACGAGGGCTTGAAAGCCAGAACCAGCTCCAAAAAGGTGGCTGCTTTAGGGTGTGAGGCATGTATCCGTTTTAATTTGATTCGTTGGTCACGCGTGACGGCCACCACTTACGCCTAAGAACGCCTAATGAGTGCTAGCTCGGGCCCCCTACCTACTCCTGGTTGGCTTTTAGGCGGACGTTGTCCAGGCGAAATTCAATCATGTCACCGGGTCCATTGTGTCCCGTCATTAGGACCTTTCTCTTCTCTCTCTCTCTCTCTCTCTCGCTCTTTCTCTTTCAAGCCCTTCGCCAATCTAATTGCCACCCCAGACACAAGTTGCTAATATTTGCATCTCTGACTTACCCTTACCCTACTCTCCTCACCATATTCCCATCTGTTATCTTATTTCTTTCAAACTAAATTTATCTCTTAATATATGCTTTCATTTTATGTCTATTTAAAAATAATTTCTCCATACATGGTTTTCATTGTTTCTGTCTTGGTTTACAAGGTTTTCTTAAATATATTTCGAGGTCTATATATTTGAATGAGATATTAGTATTCAATATACCTCGATTTGGACTTAACTAGTCATAGATATATTTAACATGATTGTGAGTATGCTTTTTGTTGGTGGGCCAAGCTCCCCAGAAGGGACCCAGATGTCTGCCCCCCTTCTGGTTTATAAAACGGCGGGTAAGCGAGACATTTTTCTTTATGTTTTGTGTCCATTTGTTAGAGAAATGCCGGGTCAATTTGGTTATAAGGGAAGTTCGTTTTTGTTGGTGTAGGTCGAGACTCCGGTGGCCTGCAATGGATAAGACACCGAAATGGTTGGAGATCCTGGGCTCAATTCCCGGAGGCCATGGGGCGCTTGGCCCACCAACAAAATGCATACTCACAATCATATTAAAAAAAGTTCTCATACTAGATTGTTGATATTAAGATTTTTTGTTCAGAATATGATTTTGGGTATACGGAAATTGGAGCAATAAGTTGTGTTAGATTATATAAAGAAAATTTAAGCGTGAGTAATGGAAAGTCAAGATTATGATGGAAAAAAAAAAATTTTTAGTTTTTCTTTCTTCGCCTGAATATTCCCGCAATTCATGGGTTTTTGCGACAGGGAAGGAATAGAAGAGGCCGGCCTGTCGCACGGCCTGACGCCTGTTGAAAATATAGAAGGGAAGAGACTGACATGCAAAGAACAGAAGTACTGCCAGTCACAGCTAGGGAAGCTCGTGGTCGCCGTCCACGTACCCACAAGATGTGGGCCCCTGAGCTAAAACGGAATTTTTTTTTAGTAATTTATCTATTAATAAAATGAGTAGTTATTCTAAAATTAGGCAAGATGGAGTAAGAAAATAGAAAAAAAGATGGAGTCTATCCTCCTTAAAAGATCTAGCTTGCGGGGTAATAAAATACGTATTATAATCTCTTGTAATAGATCAGAAACCGGATCAAAATGGCTTTCGAAGCCGAAAAAGAACTTAAATGAAATAAAAAAAATCGATCAGAGTATTTTTTTTTCAGACATTTCTATTTAAACCATTTGGTATTCAAATGGCTTAAATAAAATCAACGGACTGCCTGGGATCCGAAACCTCGACTCTTGGTACACAAGGCAGGCGCGTTACCAATTCTGCCAAGCCCGAGGGCGAGGGCATTGTATTAAGTGAGATCTATTTTTCTATTTTCTGGGAAACCGTAGCTCGCCCAAATACGTCCATATCTATTAGTATAATTTTTTTTTTTTTTTTAATATTTATTTTTTTTTATTTCATATTTATAAATGTTTATTTATTATTTATTTAGGAATCGAAGGGGAAAATCGGGCATTCAATGAATATTTCAACGATATTAATTGCTCGGGTTAATTAAAGTCAGACTCTAATATTAATATAGATTTAAATAAATACATAATTAACCATTTATTTGTAATTATTCATATCATTTATAGAATATATATTTTGGCATTTGAAATAGGAATTTATTTAACAAAAAGAGGGCAACTTGATATTGTGAACCTATTAAAAAATTATCTTATAGTAGCCTGCTTACTGGATTGAAAATCAAGGCTTCGTGTTTAAAACAAAAAAATAAAATAATAAATTTTCAAGAATATGGATTTATTTCATTATTTATTAATAGAGTATTTTTGGCAAGAGAGGAAAAGGTTATGGAGAATTCTCTTTAATTGAAGTACTTTTCAAAAGATTACGAGCAGTATATGCAACTCCTGAACATATAATCCTGGCATGTTCTCTATATAACTCCCAACGCTCAAACCTACTAACAATGTGAATAAGACCACAACTTCCTCGACCCTCCTATTTTCCGGAAAATTCTCAAAAATCCCAGCCCTACAGTTGTTAAAATATTAGATTTTTTAATGACAGCAACATAAAAATTTTTAAGCCCACAGCCATTACGCTACCAATTTTGATTTTTTGATTATTAGTTTTGATATTGTTTTATTATTGCTTTAATTTTACTTTAGTATTGCATTTGTATTACTTTAATTTTGTTTTCGTTATTGTATTATTATTGCTTTAATTTGGTTTTATTATTGTATTCTTATTGTTTTATTTTCTTTTTTATTGTTTTAATGCTTTGATTTTGTTTTATCATTATTGTATTTTTATGTTGTATTGATATTTTGTATCAATGTATATGTACAGAATGTATTGTAAGGAATGGCCGAATAGCCCTACCCTGAATAAAAAAAAAAGATTACGAGGAAAGGAGTTTGAGATAGGAAATAAAGTAATTAAATAGGTCTTAGTTCCAGCCACGAATATTTCCTCTTGTCTTAAAATAATATTTTTTTTTTGTTTATTACTTAAATTCCAGTTGGGATTTTTATAATCAAATTGGTGTCATTGGATCATTGATTAACCCTCGGGATGATGGAAATGAAATATTACAAAAATATTGAGTATAAAAAACGGTAAACGTGACGTCTAGCCGCAGGATGTTATTAATCTAATATTAATAATCCTTGAAGGGTGTGTATACGTCTGTGTGTGTGTGTCTGTGATTGGTGGATTCAATATGCGTTTTCGTTTTGCTCATTACTCCATACACACACATATAGGCGCACACACCCACACTCTGAGCAAAAATTATTGTCGTCGAAACATTCATTCCCCCCAGCCCTAAAAAAAAAGTTAAGAAACTTTTTCTTTTCGTTGTCACGTATTTGACTTTTTATCGACGCCCGTCATTTTCGCCCCGGGGAACATAAATGAGTGTCACGTTCGTGCCGTGGGTTTATCTTGTTGATAGCACTTATACCTTTATAATTTAAGATATATAAATAAAAAAAAAGAGCCCAGGTAGACAATGGAGCTCTCGATAAGAAAGGCAAACAGATTTCGTTCGATTCCTGGATTGAAGATCGAAAGAGAGAGATTTCTGGAGGCGGGGGCAAAAAAAAAACTTGCTGAATAAGGAGCAACTTTTTTTCATTCCCCCCACCCTACTTCTGATTCAATCAGAATAGGGCTTTTTATGAGTAGAGCAACTTTTCTTTCACGTAAAAATAAAAAAATACTAATTTAAATAAATTTTTAAAATAAATAACATTTATTTATTTATGTTATCAACAAAAACGGGGAATTTAAAAAGTGATATTCATCAAGAATTAACGTTAATGACTTATTTATTCTGTCCTCAAGGCGACTTAAGATTCGATCCAGCTTGAGACAAAATTATACTGTGAAAGTATTACCTAAACAGGAGTATAAAATTTACTTCATTTCAATCCCCCTCTACCATTTTTTCTCTTTTTTGTGGGGGGGGGAAATTTTTTCAAATAATCCAGAGAACCTATCTTCTAGTATAATTGGATTCCAATTAATTTAAATAAATATGTGAAGCTGATGGTTATGATCATCATGAATATTTTGGCGTTTATGTTCGAAATTAAACATTCAATGAATGGCAGTCAAAATAAGAAAAACAAACAATTTTTTCCATTCAAAATTTTTCTTAAGGACTTGCTATTTAAATAGAATTGAAGAGGCTGTTTCAATTTTTTCAGCTGTCAACATTTTGAGGGCAGGCCCATCTCTTCATTGGCACAGCCAAAGTTGCTATTGATTACATTTTTGATAAAATTAAACATAAAGTTGTTTGCTAAATATTCTTAAAATACTTGGTTTTTCTAATGCAAGTTGACTGTGCTGATGAAGAGTGCCGCCTGAACCTGATACGTTAAATAATGTTAAGGAATCAAAAAACACAAGGTTATACGACACTCGTGTGCCAGAAGTTATTTTTCAACTAGAGCCTACTGTCGATAGTTTGAACTTCATTTAAGCCTATTTATAAAGTTTTTTATTTAATTGATTTTTTGGTCGCTTCCCTGTGTTTATCATTTCTCCTTAATGGCTATTATAGCCCATATTATAGACCTAGGATTTCATTTAGAAAATTCCGCGTGAAAATTTTTTAATATTTCTCATTTATTAGAATAAGCGACCGTCAGAGGATTGAAATTATTTAGCCTATATATGAAGTGTATACTGTATAAGTACTTTTAGTATTTTAATGATTAAAATGAGAATAAATTCAATTTTTCATTTGGTTAGAAGGCAATTTTTCTATCAATAAAAAGTCAATGGAGCGAGCGAGGGCCATTTGCTCCTTAGCAAAGAAGGGCGTGTGGGTGGGTTTCATTTTCTTATCTCCAAGAGTATAGTAGGAAAGTGGGAGGGGGGACGAAAGGGGGGCTGTAGAAATTAAAATGGCCAGAGAAAGGCCCACCTTGGCCTGGAATAATTTTTACATTTAATTTCATGATAGTGGCGTCAATTTGAGAAGAGAACGCTGGCGGCTCTAAATTAGGCCTAAAGGGCCGGAGGAGGGGAAGTACCAAAAGTAAAGGGCTTAAGGGATGGATATTAACAAGACACAGGCAGCCAATGCCACATGAATCATCTCTTGCTTTTCCTGCTTCATTTGGTTACGATACGAGTACAAAATTTCTAAATTATTATGACCAAAGTTAAATGACCCGAGAGAGAGGGAATCTCGCATATCAGTTAAATTTTCAAACTTTGTTTTAAAAAAACGGAGGAAGAACTTTATATATAGGTAATATAATACATATTTTCATTTAAATGAGATTTAACTTTTAGTAAAATAGTTTTTAGTTTTTAAGTAATTGTTTCTAAATAATTAGCTAGATCAGTGATTTCCAAAGTGAGAGTCGAGGAACTGACTGAACTGAGAAAATATTAGAAAAACTAATATCTTGACTATAAGAATGGGACAGGAGCCGACCCGGCAGCCAGGTGAAATAAAAAACTTTTTGTTACCGTCGTTTCAAGAGCTTGTCGCACTCATCTTGAGGCCAAGCAAAATTCACAGAGTTTAATACAGGTGCTTTAGCAAGTGCACTTGCTATTTAGATGCGGAGTGGTAAGGTTTGTTTGAAGAATACTTTAATATTGTTGCACATATGTTTTGAAATTAATATAAACATGTGTAAACATGAAATTAAAATTCAGTGCACCTGAACTAAAGTCTGATGATTTTGTTGCCCTGAGGATGAGTGCGACAAGCGTCAGCAACAAAATATAAACCTTTTTATTTCACCTTGCCTTGCGGGGAAGGCTACCGTCCATTTGTTCTAATTAAATATCTACAGTTATACAACTCAAGAAATTTTACTAATATTTTAACAAAAATTCTGCAAACTGGGAACCAAAAAGGTTACTACAAATAGCAGTATAATAGCAAAGAGGAAAATACACTTCAGTCTAGATCGGCAAAATCCCTAAGCTAAGAATTAAGACATTTTTTGCCCCTAACCCCTTACATTTTTCAATAGTGGTAGTAGATTTTTGGATCTCGTAGCTTAAGTTTTTTGCTTCCCTTTCTGGGGACCAAATTTCTTTAATTATTGAATTATATTGAAGACGGAAGGAATAAAATCAACCTTTCGGTAACCTTAACGGATGTTATTATCAGTTCCAAAGTAAGTTTCCTAAGATATCTCTGTCATAAGACACTTAGATTGACACTGATGATGGCATCCGTTATGGTTACCGATACGTCTTTATTGAATAAAGGATATAGGTAATCCGATTGAAGACTAGTCTAAACTAGGCTAAATATTCGCCATTCAATTTTTTTTTTAAGATATAATTGCTCCGGTATATGTATGTATTTTGTTTGTTTTCATTTTGCAGTTTAGATTTTATTTAAAATATTTAATAAAAACTTTCTAATTGTTTTTCTATTATTATATTTGGAAGTGTTTTAGCCCTGTTTAATCAAAAAATTTTTCATCGCCTGTTCGATAATTAACTATCGACGTGTTTTGTCCCTTTAGAGCCGTTGGCGGTGGGAGGGACGAAGTGAGAGGAGAGAGGGGGATCTCAAATCGAGGCAATCGAGGAACGCTTTGTTTGGGAAATTCAATTTTTGGAAAAGGAAACTTTGCCCGATAGAAGAAGAATTTATTATGAGCTCAATTTAATTGGATTAAATTTTTTCTTTTTTTTTTTCATTCGATTCATTTAATCGAAGTGGTGGTATCATCTCGGGGAAAGTTGTCTTGTCTTTATTGGGACAGGTGGTCCAGAGGAAGGCGATTGCCGGCCATTGGCTGATGGCGACGACGACAACGAAAAGGAGACTTGGCTCCACTTGCGCGGAAATAAATCCTCAAACTTTGGTTTCGATGTAATTGAAACTTTGGTAATTAACTACAGCCAGAGAGCTAGAGCAAAGCAAAGCAAAGCAGAGGAAAAAGAAGAAGAAGAGCAATGGGGAAGAAGAAGAAGAAGAGGAGAGACACGTCGCGATTTGGGAGACAGACGACGAAAAAATTGCTAACTCGATCTTAATGAGTTATGCAAATCATAGAAATTAACTAGACGTCAGGATAATATAAAATATATTATGAAGAAAAAAAAAAAGAAATGGGGATGATGATTTGTTAATGCAGTAGAAAAACGACTTTAAAGAAAAGAAGAAATGGGATGGGAGATATAATTATATCTGAGGAAAAGTTAGAACAAAACTTTTGTTTTGAATTTGAAAATTTATGATATGACTCAGAAGGAGAAGAGAAAAAAAAATAAAGATTTCCATACTATTTTTTTTAATATTTGGAAAAAAATAAATTCTAATTCATCTGCATAAAGAAAATAAATTACTTAAAAATGACAAATTTTAGTTTGAACAAATTTTGAGGTAGTGCAGAAATCTAAAAAAAAAAAAAAAAATTCTTCATACTAACAAATTTTCCCATAAACATAGTTTAACTATCTTCAGTGAGAATAGGAGTTTCAAATAAATTTTGGAAATAAAATTGAGTATAAAAAAATAATGAAATAATGTCCATCGAAATTTTTCTTATAAGCAAGTCTATTGAAAAAAGTACAGAAATATTGGAAAAGAGAAATTTGTCCAACTCAAACAATTTCATTATTAAAGTGCAACTTTTATTTGATGGCCTCAAATTTTTTCGCCCTTCTATCAGCATGTCGCGTTACAATGCGTGACGTCAAAGGCCGTGACGCTACAAGCCATGACGTCACAAGCCGTGACGACAAAAATAGGAAAGTTGAAATTTAATATATATGACGAATTATAAAAAAATAATTGTGAGATTTAATTATCCAATGTTTTTTTTTTTTTTTTTTTTTTTTTGGAATGGGTGCATAAGGTCCGAAGACCTATAATGACCAATAGTCACATGCAGCCAGGAAGAAAATAAAAACAAAAGGAGAAGCATAAAGGGGAAACTCAACTGCGGGAACTGAGAAGATGCCTGTTGAGGTTAGACTTGAAAGTCTGAAGATTGTAGGTTTTGGGGAAGATAAACGCAGGGAGCTTGTTCCAATCACGGGAGGTCATGGGGACAAAGGAAGAATGAAATTGTTTTGTTCTGTTAGTCGTGATCTGAACAGCATAGGGATGCTGGGAAGATGCCTCTCTTGTGTTCCGTGAATATGTTGCATTGGGTGGGATAATTGATTTTAATTCGGCAGAGCATTGACCATGGTAATACCTGTAGAAGAGAGATAGTGCAGATACTCTTCTTCTATGATTCTGTTTTGTTATTGTATTTATACATATACAAATTTTGTAAACATATATTTTTGTAACGATGTTTAGCTCAATGTTGGTATGATATATCAGTATATATAGCGGTAAGAGAAAGTAAAAATTAATTCCTTAATCCTTTTAAAAGAGAAAAAATATGTTTAAAATTACGTCAGAATTAAAGCTAAATTTAGTGATAAAAATTCTCCATCTCTAGTTTATCTAAAAAAGATTTTTTTAAGACAGCAACAAGAGTCCAAGAGATTTATTAGATAAGAGGGAAAAAAAGATAAGAAATCCTCCTTTGTCCGTCGTCGTGGAAGACGACGGCGACGGCGATTGACTCAGCCAAGATGGTCCAGCATCTGTCACCAGACTGGATGCTGTGCCAGCGCCAATCCATATGTTTCCATATCAGTCGCTCTAAATAAACTTTTATTGGATTGGATCACAATAATTAGTTGTCTGTTTGCGAGACATGGAAAACAGGCAGACGTAAACAAAATGCGCCACATTAAACATTTCGTTATTCGTGGGGGGCGATTGAATGCACGCTGTGGGGGTGGAGAAGAAAAAAATACTCATAGATAAGCAAGGACCTAGATTCAGAGCATTCGAACGTTTTAAGGAAATAAAAACAAATTATTCGATTTGGAAATTAATTCAGATGTTATTTCCTTTTATTTCGACGTTTCATTTTAACTCACCAATTATGCATGATAAAAAGAGGATATTGGCTCATCTTTATTTTACTTGTAGATTTTAATCAGACTAAATTTAAACCATAGTCCTATAATAACATAAAAATGTAAAACAATGGCGCATCAAATCGGAAATTATTGGATGGGGTCTGTACTGAGACTACGGCTTAAAGAAAGTAAGAGGAAAAGAATCCTTTAGCATTTGTGATTTTGAAGCAACGACAAAAGTGTAAAAAATACATTAGATGCTCTTTAAAATTTAATCTGGGCGGAGGAAGAAATTGTATTGGATATTTCGATGTGTTTCTTATATTTTTGAAGCTCAGGGACCCACATCTTGTGGGTAAGTGGATGGCGACGACGAGTTGGCCAAGCTGGGACTCGCAGTACTTCTGTACTATGCATGTCTTCTTTTTTCTTCAACAATGACCCCTGCTTTCATAGTTACGCTAGCAAGTCTTAAATATTTTATCGTCGTTGAAATTTTTCAAAAATATCAAAATGAATGATAAAAGATTCCCATAATATTGGGTAAGTTGAAGATTTAAAGTATGCTCTTTATTTGTATATAATTTTTTTTTTTGAATTTTCCAAGTAAGATTAATAAAAAATTTGGAAATCAAAATTTTTTATTACTTGGAAAATTCAACAATGACCCCAGCTTTTTTTTTTTTTTTTTTTAAAACATTCACACTTTTTCTCATTCACACTCACATTCACACACACATTCATACAGTCTTTTCGGCAACTTAGGCCATTTAAGACTTTGACGATAACCGTTGTAGAGAATATATCTATTGTGGGGTCAGGCATTTCTATTTAAGCCATCTGGTATCCAAATGGCTTAAATAAAATCATCGGACTGCCTGGGTCCGAACTCGCGACGTTTGGTATAGGAGGTAGACGCGCTAAGCTATCATAGTTACGCTAGCAAGTCTTAAATATGCCCTCGGGGCTTGGTGTAGAGGTTAGCGTGCTAACCTCGTATACCAAACGTCGCGGGTTCGGACCCCAGGCAGTCCGATGATTTTATTTAAGCCAATTGGATACCCAATGGCTTAAATAAGAATGCCTGGACCCTAAATAATATATATTCATAACGGTTATCGTAAATGTCTTATATGGCCTGAGTTGCCGAAAAGACAGTGTGAATGTGTGTCTGAGTGTGAGTGTGAATGAGAAAAAAGTGTGAATGTTTAAATCAAAAAAAAGTCTTAAATATTTTATCGTCGTTGAAATTTTTCAAAAATATCAAAATGAATGATAAAAGATTCCCATACTATTGGGTAAGTTGAAAATTTAAAGTATGCTCTTTATTTGTATATAATTTTTTTTTGGAATTTTTCAAGTAATAAAAAAATTTTTGTTTTGAAATCAAAATTCGCGCATCCCTTTTTCCGTTTCTTTTTTAGTTTAAATGAAACGATAATAAAAAATTATTTCTTTATTAAAAATCACCCGCAATCTTTCTTTTCTAGTAATATTGATATTATTTTATTTTCTAATCAAAATAAATAATTTTCTGTCTCCGATCTTTCAAAAGTTTTAAGATGGAGGAGGAAATCAGTAAGTAGATATTTATTTAACTTTAAAATTTTGAGAATGGAATATTAATTTTTTTTTAATTTTTCAGCATTGGCGCCCAGAACTTAACCTTCTTAGAAAAAGAACTAAAAGAGAAGAGATTCTTCCGTGGGTGGGTTCTGGAGTTGTTTAACCAAATTTTCAAAAAACCTAAAAAAACCTAAATGGGTTCGGGCCACCTAAAATCATCTTAATTAGAAAACTCATCTACCGAGATTTTTTTTTAATTTATTGGAGCTTTTAGATTGAGAAAAAATTTTTTTTTAACGAAATTGTGAAGTAGAAGTAGCTTTTCTGCTTTTAAGAACGTTCTGAGGGACAACCGTAAAAATTTTACAATGGAGAATTTACAAAAATATATTCTTGTCCATTGCAATCAAGCCAAATTATAGAATTATGTATTTTATGTAGCCTACTTCCAGAATTATTTAATTTTCTTATATAATGTTTTAGATACCTGTAATTTTTTGTATTTTTTACTTTTTAATAATTTTTGTACATGGTAATTTAAAATTAAATAAAACTTTTTTCCCATAAAAATTTTACAATTATATTTTTTAAAATTTAAAAAAAAAAATTATAATTAAAATAATATTTTTTTACAAATTTCTGTACATATTTAAAATTAATTAAAACTTTTTTCCCCCAAATTCGTTTTATTGGACGATAACCTTAAAAAAAAAAAAAAACCTATTTTGGGTGTTACAAAAACCTAAAAACGAGACGAACCGTACCTAAAATCACCTAATAATATTTATTGGGAGAAAACCTAAAAAACCTACTTTGGGTGTTACAAAAACCTAAAAAAGAATCGAATCGAACCTAAAAACCCGGTCCCTAATAATGAGATATGGCATTAGTATTTAAAATAATGAGGGTAAAAATAAAATTTAAACATCCGACCGTAGGTTCGCGTTGAAACATTTTGTAAATTAAAATTAAATGTACATATTAAACTCTAGGTTATTTGTTACAAAGGTTTTATTAATTAGAAAATATACACTTGATAGACATACTACGTATTTCAATAATAACTTGTCTTCATCAGTAGTAATCACATTAATGAGACGATCGGTTGCTTAAACTCAAGGCTTCACTCTCGAGCTCATCAGGCACTTGTGGTGCCGACTGTACCGGTAAACGAAAGTTTCGAGAGTTTAAGAAGAGAATTAACTTGACGATATCTTACAATTATAGATGTAATATTTATTTTGAAAGTAGTTGAGAGTAAAATAATCGGATTATATTTGCGATGTATAAGAAATTCTCTTTACCTTTATTCATTTTTTTCTGTTTTGTTTTTATTATTAAAGAGAGTGGATTTGATTTTTCTCTCTCCCCTCTTGCTTATAGACTACCCACCTTTATATTATATTTATTTAAATAAATATATGAATCGTATTATGTGCGTTTGTGTTTGTGAATACGAATTCGCGGCATAAGCGAGGCTTGTCTGCAAAATATTTCAACTGGAAGCGGATAATTGAATCTTGTTTGGCATTCGAGTGGCTCCTGAGGCATTAACTCCTTCTCCAATATTAAGTAGCAGTCGAAACCACTGCAGCTATCAGCTGCATCGGCTGGGTGACTCTTCTGTCGCCAATAACCTTCTTTGAACTTTATTGTCTTTCTTTAATATTATGATTAAATTTTTTTACGTTCTTTATCATCTAAAATTTTTATGTTCAAAATCAGAGCACCTTTATATTTCCATTAAAAATAAAATTATTATGATAGGATCAAAAAATAATTTCGAGGTGATATTAAAATATCTTCGCTTTTGATATTCAGAACTCCGAAATTAATTTATTAAAGGTAAGAGAAAGTTGTGTGCTGTGCGACTAGTCATACCAGATTTTTTCCTTTGAAGCACAAGAGTAAAGTGTGCTTAAACAGTTTTGTGGACAAAATGAGAATATACATTATAAAGAGCATCTAAAAAATAATTGATTTATGAATTTCAATCAAAATCCTTAGAGTGAATTTGAGAAAATTGAAAAAAACTGAAAAAGTACATAGTAAAGTACTAGTACTTTTTGGCCGATGTGATTGGAATTCCTTGAGATACCTGCGTCATGGGTACTTAGCTTAAATATAATATAATTTGAGTATCGAGAGTTATTTCGTTTTTCACTTATTCTGTTAACCCATATTTTTACTTTCTCTTACCTCTATATATATGTTAATATATATAGAGAGAGAAAGTATTGGATTCATGTCAAAAATTCGATGTCGAGATTTTGATGGATCTTCACGTTTTGAGGTCCCCTGAATCCAAAAAAGTGGTTTTCGCGACATGGTCTGTCTGTGGGTGTGTGGGTGGGTGTGTGGGTGTGTGTATGTTCAATTTTAAGCATGAAGGAATTGAGCTAGGAGATTGAAATTTTATATTTAAGTTAAACACCCCCCCCCGGAACCGGAAAAATAAGCTTTTAATCAAAATCGGCCAAAGAGTACTAGTACTTTACTGATGTACTTTTTCAGTTTTTTTCGATTTTCTCAAAATTTGCTCCAACGATTTTTTTTTTTAATTCAAAAATCAATTATTTTTTAGATGCTCTTTAAAAGGTATATTCTCATTTTGCGATTGAAATCTTCTGAAGACCACTTTACTCTTGTATTTCATAGGGAAGATAGAAGAAATGGTTGCCATGGTAACAAAATATAAATATTTTCCCATACTTATAAATTTTACATCTTGAATTCAATTGTACCCTACTGTCGGAAACTAAATACATGTCGACACAAAAAATCTGGTGTGACAAGCACAGAACACAACTTTCAATTACCGAAGGTAAGAGAAAGTTGTGTGCTGTGCGCCAGTCACACCAGATTTTTTTTATATTTTACCTGAAATTCACTAAATTTATTGTGAAAAAATTCTAAATTGTTCGAATGTTTATATCAAATATCAAAATATTTATCTAAATTTCTCCGAAATTGCTTTTAAATGCCTTTTTATAGCTTTTCTTAAAATTGTCATTAAAAGATAGGATTTTCCATTTAGCTTGAATTTAATTCAATTTCACAATAAATTTAATGAATTTCAAGTGAAATATCAAAAAATGTGGGTCAACAACTTTAAATTACCGAATGTAAGAGAAAGTTGTGTGCTGTACGACCACTCACACCAAATTTTTTCTATTTAAGACACTGAGGTAAATAACTTATGGACTAAATTGATATCAAAAATATTGTATACGATTATACAGTATATATAATAATTGCGCATATAATTAGATAATCTCTATTTGCTACTTAAGCCTTCCCCAATTTAAAGGACGGAATATCTCAAGTTTGTGATATAATTTTTTACTTGTTAGTTGAGAGAGATAGAGAAGGCATTTGAAATTAATATGAAGAGTAAGAGAAGGAATAGGAGAACGAAGAAGGAGAGTAACTTTGTGGCGGTGATTGTTCCACGAAGCACACAATGCCAAGAAGAAGAGATGGGAGTCTGCAAAAACAATTGGACCGATTCAATATCCGGGCTCACAGTCAAGCCAACTTGGGCCCTTCCCTACTCCCCCATCCTCTGATGTAATTGTTCCCAATTATGAAGTGGGTGGGGGCAATCTTGGTCGCCAGCGCCATGCAGATGTTGCCACCAGCCAAAATAAACACAGTTATTATAATGAACATTAACAATTGGTAGATACGCGGTAATGCGATGTCGACTTAATGGAGATAGCAGCTAATGAAAACCTTAAGTATTTATATCGACGCTAATATGAGCCTTGCTGGTTTAATTAACAATATTAAAATGAACGACGCAAGCAGCAAAGCAAGTAGCAGCCAGCCTCCGGGGCAGCAGCCATCTTCGCTTTGTTCTTCCGCCCCATCCTCTTGCTTCTGTTTCTCCTTCGGGCCCATAACATTTTATGGAGCAACTTGGGTATTTTTCTTAGGAAAATGTCTGAAATTTAAATATAAAAAGAGAAAAATAATTTTATTCCTATAAACACGCTAAAATTATTCTCTTTATTAAAAAAAACAAACAAATATTTTTGATTGTAGTTTAGTTTTTCCAGTGATTGAGATGTCTTTAATTTTCGTCTTGTTACAGAAATAGTAGCAACTGCAACCAAAGTGATCAATTTTTAACAAAAATGAATTTAGTTATTAGCTTAAAATAAACAAAGATTTAATGGACCCTGCATGACCTGTGAATTTTTACAGGTAGATCTAAAAGAAAAGAAAACGAAGCTTTCAGGCTATTTATATTTATTTTAACATTAACAACTGAAGGTCCGAAACATTGTTAATGCTGAAATAAATATTAATGACCTCAAAGCTCAGTTTTCTTTTTTAAACAATTTTTTAATTAAGATGAGACCTGAAGAAGACACAAAAGTTGTCCAGAAAGATTTAAAATAAAAATAAATTTGTGAAGATATGTTAGAGAAAAAAAGAGAAGAATTTAAACAAAAAAAAATAAAAAGAACACATGCCTAATCATCTCTCTCACTCTTTTTCTCTTTTATTTATTGTTTAACAAATTTTTCTTTTAATAAAGGGCTTAATTTGATTTCGTCGGGAGAGAGAAAATCGATTCAACTGAAAGGCGTGAAAGAAGGCGAGAGAGAAGAAGGGCTTCGATAGACACTTGATATGCGTGTGTTAAGGGCGAAGGGCGTCGTTATCCCATCCCCCAATCCTCGGATGTGTTGGTAATTTACACGGGCATAACTCAGGTCTATAACAGTTTCTCTTCATTCGTGCGTCCCGGGAAACGTAATCAGGTTTTAAGACGTTGTTTGTGCGAAGGGCTGAAGGGACCAGGGACCAAAAAGGGAACGAGGAAAGGGCCAATAAGCAGATAGACAGCGCCAGTCACGTCAGCCCGGAGATTCATAAAAGCAATAAGCAGATTTGAGAGCGCGCACACCTTGCACCAAAAGACGAAATCTCTTCTTCGTTATTGCGGATGCTTTATGCAATTGTATCCTCTTCTTATATTCATATTAAAATAAAACATTTATGAAGATTTAAAGAAACTCTCTTTTGGTTTCATCATTTTTTACGATTATGGCCTCGGGTAAAGTCTAAGTCCGAAATCAGGTTGAACTGTCACGTTCTGGAGTCTGTCACGATATCTACTGGGAAAGCTTTGGACAAAATGAGGGACATGTCTGGATTACAAATTCATCTCATATTGCAAAACGATGTGTTCTAGTCGTGAAGCACTTGCTCTAATTCACAAACCAATCAATACGCACGCTTGAGATTTAATCTCATTTTCACTCTTAAAAGATCAAAATGATTCTCAATAAAATAATTAAATTAATCATAAAAAAGATCCATTCAGAATTTTATTTAATTTTTAATTCAAAATTATGGACAAATAATAGTTTCTCCTGGATTTGAACTGACAATCTTCGCTTTCAAAGTCGTCTCCTGTTTTAATTTCTCCACAAATTAATTAAACTGTAATAAGTCGACTTTTCAGTTATCGTTTGCTTTTCAAAGTGAATAAATCACCTGATTACGGCTGCAGAAATTGTATCCGAAATGTTGAAATTTTTGTAGTTAATTTGTATTATTAATTACTAACCAAAAAAAAAACAACGATAAATGCCAGAAAATGTATTTAATTACTAAAAACAATTGTGTAAGCATAAATATTTAATCAAACCATTTGTATTTTTTTAATAGAAATAGATAAATTTGACCAAATCGAATTAATAATTATAAAAATAAATAAGAAAAATTATTGGAGTTAAAATTGGGAGAGGGGTCAAGGATATTTAGATATTTGATGATTTCAATCTAATTAGCTCCCCCTCCCCCTTCTATGTCTAAGTCCATACTTTTTTCTTCTTTTTAACCCAAAGCAACCTCTTACAAAATTGGGAATGGGTAACTTTTTACATTCATAAAAAATATGGTGTGACTGATCGTACAGCACCCAACTTCCTCTTTCCCTTCGGCAAGAGAGAGTTGTGCACTGTGATTGTCACAACAGATTTTTGTGTTGAGATATATTTAGTTTCTGACAGTAGGATACATTTGAATTCAAGATTTAAAATTTATAAACAGAAAAATATTTATATTTTGTTACCATGGCAACCATTTCTGCTATCTTTCCTATGAAGTACAAGAGTAAAGTGGTCTTCAGAAGATTTCAAAATGCATGTGTCGCATTAAAGAGCATCTAAAAAAAATAATTGATTTATGAATATTAATCAAAATTGTTACAGCGAATTTCGAGAAAATCGATAAAAACTGAAAATCAGTAAAGTACTAGTACTTTTTGGCCGATTTTGATCAAAAGCTTATTTTCACGCTCCAGGAGGGTGTCAAACTTTAATATAAAATTCCTTCATGCTTAAAATTGAACACACAAAGACTATTTTGGAGATTTTTTTGGATTCAGGTGACCTCAAAACGTGTGCCCATCAAAATCTCGATATCGAATTTTTGACATGAATCCAATACTTTCTCACTATATTTGTATTAAAATATATATACATAGGTAAGAGAAAGTAAAATTGGACAACATTGTGGTAACATTTCACTAATGGATATAGGTCTAAAGATCTACATATATTGTAGGGCCTATAACATGAAAAAGAATTTATAATTTTTGAAAATAAACAATTTCGGAGGGGGAGGGGAGCTGAAGTCCTTCGAGCTCCCCTCCCATCTAACTACGTGCCTGTATTGAATAAAGATATTATAAATGATGCAGCAGATTGCCTATTCCTTAGGAACTCTCCACACTGCCACTAACTGTGACAATTCAAGGTGAGATGATCCAATTTTAATTTTTAGCCAACAACATTGATTTTAAGTATGGTGTATGGGACTATATGATGCCAATACTTTCTATCTGCAGTATATCCTCTAAACCAGATCCATTAGCACAATACATAAATCTTCAGTTAATTTCTCTCTATTTTTCAAATATCTAATTAATTCATAAATATAATTTTCTTCTTGCAACCAATTAATATAATAAATAAATATTACTAAACAAATAAATAAACAATTAAATAAAACAATGATAAATGTTTTTTTCTTAATGAAAAAAAAAAACCCGAATTCTCAATAAAATGCTAAACATGAATTATTTATTTATTTATTTTTCTGTTCCCTCTTTCTCCACGCTGCGGTTGTTTGTGTATTATTATTATTAGTATTATTACTATTATTATTATTTTTTTTAATGTTTCTCATGGAGATATAACTAATTGAAATTCATAATAACAAGAGAGATAAATCAAATACATTCAATGAGAGAAAGAGATAGAGAGTTAAAATATAAAAAAATATATATATATAAAAATTAATTTGATTGTGTTTTATGATTTAATAAAAAATACAATTAACAGTTTTAAATGACTTTTGTATTTTTGTTCAATAAAGCCTCTCCACCCCAGCCACGTTTAGGTGGAAGTCAAATCTATAATACTCCGGGAAGTGATAATTCATCAGTGTTTAATTATGGCTATAAATCCCATCCCTCTTTCAAGGGAGGATGGGAGATGATATTGGTGGTGGTCCATGGGTGATCGGGTTGATCGGCGGGTGACCCGCGGGTCAAAGACGGGACGGGAGCCCGGGGACTAACTAATTAGACCTCGAAGCCCAAACGGCTTTTAATTAACATTCCTCGTTCCTTCCTTCCTTTGCAAATTAAAGACGAAGAAGAAGAAGAAGGAAGAGGTGGAGGACCATTTTTGTTTCGCGCCCATTCATTGCCGAATTAATTCCAGACGACGGGAAGACGATCCTCTTCGCCCTCTTTCTATTCCCGATTGGCAGGATCATCTTCAATAAGAGCAGGTGTGAGAGTGATTAGAGTGATGGATGGATAGATGGTGCTGGTGGGGTGGTTGGTTACCACTCCATTCATTCTAACTTCCGATAATTATCCAACATTTATTTTAGTATTTTACCTTCTAATGTCTGGTTGAAGGGGGAGATAAAAACAGGAGAGGAGTCTCTTCTTCTTTGATTAAATTTCATTAAAATTTATCAAGTATTTTTCCATTTAATTCAGTGTGATGTGTTATGTAAACATTACCTATGGCAAATACCAAAGTGAATTTTTCAATTTATTGTATAACATAGTGCACGCAGTTGGGTTGCCTAACGAAATACCGAACGAATTTATGCAAGTTAAATTCTACACAAATTATATATTTGAAGGGGGTATATAGCTGAATATTGATATTCAAATAGTTAGAAAGCAGCTAGTTTATATTTCAATTTATTGTCAAACCAGGGCCGACGTTTCGGTCGCATATGGGACCATCTTCATGACCAGGTTAATGTCTGAAAAAATATATCCTCGCCAATTTATATTGGGCATACACACATTAACCTGGCCCATATGCGACCGAAACGTCGACCCCGGTTTGACAATAAATTTAAATATAAACTAGCTTATGGGCGAGGTTAATGTAAGTATGCCCAATATAACTTGGCGAGGATATCTATTTTCAGACGTTATCCTGGCCCTTATGCGACCGAAACGTCGGCTCTGGTTTGACAATAAATTGAAATATAATCTAGCTGTTTTGCTCATTCTTTCTATCTATTTAAATAAAAAGTTATATACAAAATTATAAATTGACATTTAAACTGGTAACTGGTAAACCACAAGTTTATAAGTAAAATTAATTAAAAACACCAGGTGATATGTTTCAATATATTCATTGGTGTGACTGTATGAATATATCACCTAGTGTTTTTGATTAATTTTAGTAAATTTTATATAGATACGTAGGGCTTATAGCTGGTAGTTTAATAAGGATAGGTGAAAAGTGAAGAAAGTCTGCAGCTAGTTGTTTTTCATTATTTTATTCCCACCACGTTGACGTTTCGATCCCGGTTGGGATCACCCTCATCACCCACCTGTTCTGAGGATGATCCCAACCGGGATCGAAACGTCAACGTGGTGGGAATAAAATAATGAAAAACAACTAGCTGCAGACTTTCTTCACTTTTCACCTATCCTTAAATTTTATATATATTCAGTATAAATAGTGTATATTAAACAATTAGAAAGGTAAAGAAAAATTTATATATTTCTAAATAAAGGAAAAAATAAAAAAATTATAAAATCGTTAGATATATTAAGCTTATATTTTTTTCTCAATCAAGATCAGAAATTAAATTTTATTTTGATTGATCAGAGTGGAGGGGAGGTGGAGAGGGGGAAAGGGAATAAAGCCTCCTATTGTTCAGTTATTTGTGTATTATTAATAGGCCTACTATTATTCGTTTTTAAAAATATTCAATCCATAATAACACCAAAAAAAGTGTGGGGGGCCTTCATATTCTAATCTTCTCTTCTATCAATGGAGTTATCTTGAAGCGATATGTGTCTGTTTCTGATTTTTTGTACAAAACTTGATTCTAATATTCTAATTTTTTTTTTAATGAAATTATGATAAAAATTAATAAATTCTTATAGAAGCCTAGGTTTTTTTTTTTTTTTTTTCTTTGTCATTAACTATTTTGAACAATGTAAGTGTGCTTGTTTTGTTTTAAAAAAGAGATGAAAATGATAAGAGCTCGTCAAGGGTTGATTAGGCAACCTTTGTCATCAACGGAATCCAAAGAGACAATGGAGGACGTCGGCAGGTGAACGAACAATCCATTAAACCCCACCAGTTGAATGGAGAGAGAGAGAGCAAAATAAAGTAACAACCAAACGAAAAGATAGGAGGGGGCCTTATTAACATTATTTAGTCATTTAAATCATGATGCATTCATTTATTTATAAATACTAATAATAATAATAGGTAATTTGTTTCCTTTGAGTCCCTTGGAGTCTATTAATTATAAACAAAACTCTCCATTGGGTGTCATTAATTAATTATATTTTTGGGTGTCAACGTCATCTTAAGTTGAATTTTGTGAAAGTATAAAATTTATTTAAATAACTCTCAACCAAATAAATATATTTTTGAAGCTACTAGCTGCAAAGGCTGCCTCTGGCAAACTGTCATACAAAACGAATATGAAATTGGACATGTGATTGGTATTGTATAGTTCTATAGAGCTACTTTTCTAATTTGTGAATATTATGTAAGTAGGCCTATTAAGTGCAAGGGGGCTCGCTAGTGTAGTGGGCTAGGGTGTCGGCTTCTACAAAGAAGATCCCTGTTCAAACCCTGGACGCGCGGGATTTTTCATTAAATAAAAATATATATTTAATGTAAACAAATCCTCAAACAGGCACTGGATTGGAATATTTGATCTCTCGACAATAGCCCCCGGCAACTCTACGAGGAGAGGGAGTTGCTGTGTCATCCCTATGGAAAGGACGTAAAGAAGGTTCCCTCTCAGTGATGCATTCTTCGAAAGGAGTAGGCTATACTCCGGTGCTGAGGGAGTCCCTCCTCAAAGTAGGATATCCTCCCTAGCATAGAAGAGGTTGGATAAAAGAAGCCGGGTGGAACCAGAAATAAGGATTAGTTCACTAGCTAGAGACGAAAACAGGAGGAGGAGTTAGAGATAGGAAATAATGTAACTTCACGGGGTGCCGCTACGGCCAGAGGCCGGTTGGGTTTGAGGTGTGTGTCTTCGAGCACGTAAGCACCTCGGACAAATAAACGGGGATTTCTATAGGAATTTCAAATAATAATAAGCGCATATGATAAAATTATAAATTCATTGAACTATAACTGTATGGTTTGGGGTGACTAAGTAATATTAATATTGAATTGGAAAAACAGAGAGAGAACTGATGAGTTATGTAGGAAATATCGAATAGACCGAATGGACGACTAATAAATAATCTAATATCTAGCATAAATATAATATATCAACATTTAAACTGGCAGTTGGGGAATTTTCATTTGGAAGCTCAATGCTCAATTTGATGACAGTATTAGGCGATGGGCGCCATAAATCGCGGACAATAATCGCGTGCGATGCATCAGCAATTGTGGCATCATCGATCGACATCAATCACTCACGCATCGCACGCATCACATACATCACACACAGAGCTAAGAAACCCTCCCTTTTCTTTTTATTTTTTATGGATTTATATCTGAGGTTATCTTGGTAAGGAACGACTTTGAATCAACAAATAAAAATTCTACACTTTATTTAGCCAAAACTTTATTTTATTTTTTTATTATCTCCATCTCGGCTACTGAGGCCATATATGGGGGATATAAATTATATTGTATTATTAAAGTATCGATGGTTGCCGGGGGACGTTCCACAGGCTGATTGCTCGGGATCAACAATACTAACTTTCTTCCCTCTTAACACAGGCCTGCAATGTAAAAATTTTTGGAATCTAAAGGGTGATATTTATGTATTTTCGAGTGCTAAATTCAGGAAAAATAGTGAAAAAAATTCCATCACGTACAGTTTTTGTACAAACTATTGATATAGACGATTTTTCTTCAGGAGTAAACACTTACATCAATTTTAAAAATCAAACTGATATTTTACATGTTATGTATTATTTCTCATCTTTTACTTCATTGTGTTTTGGAGGTGTTTGATGACTATAAAGCCTGCACGAGCATGTGGAAAAGTGGATTTACGGTAGAAGAATGTGTGCAGCCAGTTTGAGCATTCGTGGGCCACTAGGTTCATTGGGTTCACTAGACCACTATTCATTGCCTGAAAACTTTGGGTTGTTCGAGTTTGAGTTTGAAACTCCACTTCCTGAATTCCCATCTTGATTACTTTCCAGAAAACCTTGAAGAGTCGAGTGAGGTACAGGGTGAAAGATTTCACCAAGACGTGAAAGAAATGGAAAGGAGGTATCAAATACGATGCAACATTAATATAATTGCTGGCCAATGTTGGATGCCGAAGAGGGAGTTACCGGACAAAATCTACAAAATGGAAAGCCATAAAAGGTGAATGAGGCATCACGAAGACAAATAAACCCACAGATTGGTCATATCATACAGTAAATGGTGTTGAATTCGCTTTATGTGGGTTTTTTAAAGAAATTTTATGAGAAATAAAAATAAAGTTAGAGTTTCATGCATTTGCAAAATTGCATTATTTTTCCTCATTTTTCTTTATAGAAAAACCTTACGTGATGAAAAAAAAAAAATAAGAGAAAGTAAAAAAAAACTATGATATAATATATTTGGAGTCAGCACACGTAAAAATATAAACTTAAGCCACCAAACTTGAGGCAATTTTTCAAAATTGTAAAAACGCAGGCCTATGTAATTAATACAAAATGTGATCTATAATTAACAACACCCACAATAATATGTCTACTCCTGCCTTATTCTGTCAGTGATCTCAACTAAATTATAATTTTGTAAAACTTCTAATAAAAGGTGTTTTATTTTAAAATTATAAAACTTTTTTTTTTTTTTTTTAATTATAAAACTTAAATTTATAAATTACTAGTCGCAAAGCCCGCCTTCGGCGGGCTTTCCGCCTAGCCAGGGGGCTGCGCCCCTGGACTCCTTGCTCGCCTTCGGCGAGCAAGTTTATTTCCGATTTGGGATATTTCTTGTTGCAATGCAAGTGTTAAGATGTTAAGGAAGTATCTTATATTCAAGCGACACATGAAACCACTTTGACCGATTGGGCACAGCACAAAAGGGTCTGTTTATGACTGTTTAAAGGGTCAGTCACCTGCATCCTCTCTTCGTTTTTCAACTGCTGCGTAGCCCCCACCCCCAGCCCATAGTCAGGTAGGAAGCTGGTTCTCAGAGCATAAAGGACGCTCTCTAATTTCCTAGCCAACTTGTTGATTTTGTGTTCCCATATTGAAGAAATTTGATTATAATTAATTGTCCAAAATATTGAAGAGATTCAAATTATTACTACGTTACTCCCTGGTCCATGTACTATATATGTACTTAATTTCAAATGGATTCATTGAAAATTGTGGATTTCTATAGAACATATACCATGGGGAACATAAACATTTGCACCCTGAGCCATTTGAAAGACGCCTACTGTTAGGCAGCCCAATTGACTCAAAAGACTCAAAATTACGAAAAAAAAAAAAAAAAAAAAAAAAAATGTTGGTAGATTGGAAGCGGACTGAATTGCCTCAGATGCTGAAAAATTACCCAAGACTCTTTAGACCCCCAAAAAAATTCAAACTACAGGCCTAGGTAGTATAATATTTTCTTTGGCTGGAGACTGTATATAGTATTGGTGCTCGTCAGAATGACGAAATAAAATTTGTGTTTTATTTCTAATCCTGGCTGCCTACCCAGCACCATACTAAACTAGGTAGTATATTTTTTGTAATTATTATTAGCCTATTAATAAAAAAATCTGGTGTGACTGGCGCACAGCACACAACTTTCTCTTACCTTCGGTAATCGAAAGTTGTGTTCTGTGCTTGTCACACCAGATTTTTTGTGTCGACATGTATTTAGGTTCCGACAGTAGGGTACAATTGAATTCAAGATGTAAAATTTGCCCTGGGGTTGGTAGAGGTTAGGGCTAACCTATATACGTCGCGGGTTCGGACCCCAGGCAGTCCGATGATTTTATATAAGGCATTTGGATACCAAATGGCTTATATAAGAATGCCTGGACCACAATATGTTTAATAACAAATAACAGATATCGTCAAAGTCTTAAATGGCCTGAGTTGCCGAAAAGACTGTGTGAATGTGTGTGTGATTGTGAGTGTGAATGAGAAAAAGTGTGAATGTTAAAAAAAAAAAAAAAAAGATGTAAAATTTATAAGTATGGGAAAATATTTATATTTTGTTACCATGGCAACCATTTCTCCTATCTTTCCTATGAAGCACAAGAGTAAAGTGTGCTTCAAACAATTTTGAGGGCAAAACGAGAATATACATTTGAAAGAGCATCTAAAAAATAATTGATTTTTGAATTTTAATCAAAATCGTTAGAGCGAATTTTGAGAAAATCGAAAAAAACTGAAAAAGTACATCAGTAAAGTACTAGTACTCTTTGGCCGATTTTGATTAAAAGCTTATTTTTCCGGTCACGGGGGGTGTTTAACTTAAATATAAAATTTCATTCTCATAGCTCAATTCCTTCATGCTTAAAATTGAACACACACCCACCCACACACCCACAGACAGACCATGTCGCGAAAACCACTTTTTTGGATTCAGGGGACCTCAAAACGTGAAGATCCATCAAAATCTCGACGTCGAATTTTTGACATGAATCCAATACTTTCTCTCTATATATATATTACATATATACATAGGTAAGAGAAAGTAAAAAATCATAATAAAAGTGTAAAATTCGTTTTTAATAACTTTTTGTTTTATATACCTTTATTTTCCTCTCTTTAATAAACTTGTACACTAAGGGGGGCCTGAGGCCCTATGTACATTTTAAAGAATAAATAAATAAATAAATAAAATGCTTGTTAATAGTTAGTTCGCACAGAGAGCTATTCTCGTAGACAAAAAGATGCCTTTGTCAATATCATTCAAATATTTTATACATTCCACAATAAAATCCATGTGTGTTTTTTAACAATCTTTGGTCCCGAAGAAGGGCGCGATTGGCGTCCGAAACGTCGACCAAAAGAAATTAAAATAGTTTTTTTATTCTCCTGGCTGCGGTTCCTTCCTTAGGATAAAAAAATTCAGTTTACTTCTACTTTTTGATTCTTGCTCGTCTTTTGGCAAAAAATAGTTAAAAAATTAATTAGATTAAGGAAAATACAGTATGTTTATGAAAATTTGGAATATTTTGCTAGTTATTAATATTAATAGTATTTGATAGAGAGAAGAGAGAGATATCTAGTAGTTAATTCACTAGTAATACAATACAATAGTAATAATAATAATAATAATAACAAAGATTAGATTTTAATCGGAAACCTATTACTCTGTTGGATGTTGTTATGGGCAAAGGAAACAAACACATACACATAGAGAAAGAGAAAGAGAGAGAGAGTCTTGTCATAAATTGTGAATTTAGATGGGGACATTTTGCTCTAATTCGCGATAGAGTGTCGTTTCTTTGTTACCCCCAAAGCCACAAAGTAAATGTATGTGTGTGTTTGTGTAGCTCGTAGGTTTCCCCTTACTCCCTAGCTGGCCATCTGGGAGATATGACGCTGGCACGTGACCTATATAGGCACCTCTATGGCACTGGCAATCTTTACGAGCAGCCTCAGGTGCCTCTCTTTCTCTCTCTGGACCACCACCACCAACACACACATCTCATAATTGATCTGATAAAATAATATTATTATTTGAATTCCTACTGGAAGGGATTTAGCAGAAAACAAAGAAAAATAAAAAAATCCCGCTTTTATTTTAATAAGTGATAGAGACGTGATCACGTGATCTTATTATTAGATTAAAATTTAATTAAATTAAAAGAGAGTATTCGCGTTTGATTTTGGAGAAAATTATTTTATTATTGATATCCAAGGAAGGTAAGGCTATCTCTAATGTGAGGAATTCATTAAGAGTGTAGAAATTTATTTAGTGGTTGGCAATTATAAAGACAGGGAGACATCCAGAAGGAATTAAAAACAAATTTTATTTATTTTTTTGCTGTTGACTTTTAGAGAGAAAGTCACTCTCTTCTCCAGTAATAATAACTGGTTAGAATTAAATAGGTTCTCTAATATGTTAATTGTGATTAAGCAAGGTCCAAGCATGATGAAACTCGGATAGGTGACCTCCTCTGAGAAAAAGAGAATACTATAAGGTCTATTTCAATAATAAGAGTATTTATCCAGTGGCGTCATTTGGGGGGAGGGGGGCATTTGCCCCCCACTCAAGGGCTCTGATCTTTATAAAATTTTATATTATTCTAAATAAAATACTCCAAAATACATCTACGAGTATACAAACTGTACAAAATTAAACAATTAATTAAATTAAATATGTTTTGGCCAAATTTGAGTACCCATTTGTAAGTAAATTTTAAGAAAAAAAAATTTTATGACAAAAAAAATGTTTGCCCCCCCCCCAAGAAAAAGTTGAAATGACGCCACTGTATTTATCTATTTGTTCATGCCCCTCTTTACTTATAGCTGGAGAACCCTTGCTTAATGAATAAATGGACGATGTTATGCATAAAGGAACCAAGCGCCAGTATGATTGAAATTGAAATAAGAACGCCATCTTGTAGGGAAAAAGAAGATCTATCTACCTCTTTAATTAAATCACAACATAATTACTCTGTGCACTTTTTTTCTATAAAAGAACAAAAAAGTCATTGTCATTGGTTTTGTTTACAATTGTGTAAATAAAATGTCCCTTATCTCAGATTTAGGTTAATGGCGCTTGGTTCCTTTATGCATAACATCGTCCAAATATGCCCATTATTATTTTTTCCGGTAATGGAGTTATTATTGATTAATTAATAGATTAATTTTCATAAAGGCTTTCGGTGATATTTCGATTACATTAGACAGGGACCGAAATATCTAGTAATAAATGAAATTTTTCAAAGAGAACTGTTATCCAATTCTTACTATCGAGGACTGACAATTTTATATATCTCTATATAAAACCTTATAGTAGTTTTATCCTAGGGCTCAGAAATAGAGTTGGTCTAATTTTTTTATTTATTTTTTGGAACGAAGTTCTTTAACGCGGCTTTCATAGGTTGAATTTCGAGAAAATGTAACGTAACAAAAACGCGTCCCTAACAAAATGCGTTCCCAGCACCCGAAGCTAGACGCCGAAGGCAGGCTTTCCGTCTATTTAAATAATATTCATATTAAATTATATTCTGAGTTGAGGAAAAGGCGTGAGGAACTTGGTCCCTGCCGATAGTCCTACGACCCCATATAATTTGCTTTTTTTTTGAAAAATTGAAATTATTTTATAAATTTTCATTCAATGATCAATGAAAATAATACTATAAACCTATATCTTCATTAACTTGGTCTTTATCATTACGTGTACGTCTCGTATTTTCAATAAGATAAAGGAAAGAGAGAGAGAGAGATTTTGATTTAAAACTTATCTATGTTATAGGCAACTCATTATTTATTAGAGTCTAATAAAGCGTTCAGAATCTTCTACATGTAAATGGCGTTCATAATCATTTGGCTGTAATTATAGAAAGACGTCGTTCGTGTATATATATGTATGTATATCTGTGTGGGTAGTTTTATTGAACTTTAACCCTACGAGTGAGTTTAGCGTCGCGAGAAACTTTGCTTGGCCTCTGATGCTCAATGAAAAATACAGGAAAATTACGGTCGGTTTTCAAATTGTATAATATCTCTCTTACTGGATATTTGGTGTGTGTATGTATGGCAACACTAACGTAACACTAACGCATCGAACACATTCTGTTACTAAAAGTTAATGTAATTTATGTGGAAAGTCAATTCCGTCGGAATATTTGAACTGGTTGGTTGGTGGTGGTGGTGTGCCCCCCAGGGCGTTCGTTGTTCCTTTTTCCATCCACCCCCACAAGGCAAAGGCTCATCTCAATATTATGAATAAATATCCAAGCGGATTGTAATGAGGGGCCGGAGTTAACGTCACCGCCCCTGAGTCATGGCGCTATTTAAACAATTTGTGACTCGAAATAACATTAAAATCTGTCTCGGGGAAAAACGTAAATCAGGCTTAGCTGGCGGAGTTTCCTCCGCTGCTGCTCCATCCCCATCATCGTCCTGGAGGAGGACCCACATCCACCCCCGCAAGGGGTAATTGCCTCGGGTTTCAATTAACTGCGCCAACAAATCAAACCGCCTTAGCTCTCTCTCTTTTAGACCTCCTCTCTCTTACCCTACCACCTGCCCTTCTTGCCCTTTGCTTTGGCCATCTTACCACCTCCAGTTTGCACTCAAATCTAAAATTTTACCTCATTTCCACCCTCTTAGCCCTTCATCCCCTCTCTTCTCTTACGCAACCCTAACTAAATTACTTAACAGCACCTCAGTTTGTAAACCAATTGACTCAACTTCTTTGAACCAGGAAGAAAAAAGGGTCCTGAGTGTGGGCTTATTGTCAATAAAAATTCTTCACGCAAATATTTTATTAAAGAATTAAGAAAATCTAATTTAATCTAAACGGTTAAATTTATAATAAAAAAAAAAAAAAAAACACAGAAACAATAGGTAATAAAAGCGAAGAGGGATGAAATCACAAACAAGCCAAATACAATAATATTCATTTGAAATAAATAAACATGATGTCTAAATGGCCTGAGATGCCGAAAAAGACCTTAAATAAAAAAAAGAGAAGGAATGTGTATTATTTTATAAAATTTCTTAAAATTTTGGAAGTATTATAGGATAATACATTTTGCTGAAAAGAGCTTAAAATTCAAGAAAGCGAAAGGTGAGAAAAATCTGGTGTGACTGGCGCACAGCACAAAATCGTTGGATCGAATTTTGAGAAAATCGAAAAAAACTGAAAAAGTACATCAGTAAGGTACTAGTACTTTTTGGCCGATTTTGTTCAAAAGCTTATTTTCACTTCTTGGGAGTGTGCCTAACTTAAATATAAAATTTCAACCACGAAGCTCTTTTAGTTCCTGAGATATTTTGTTCACAGACAGGCCATGTCGCGAAAACCACTTTTTTGGATACAGAGGACCTTAAAACTTGAAGATCCATCAAAATCTCGACATCGAATTTTTGACATGAATCCAATACTTTCTCTCTATATATTTCATATATAGGGTTTAACAATTATATAGTTTGAATATTGAATATGTTTAATTTACATATATATGTGTGATTATATGATGTTGAAAGTTTATAGGCAGTTTGGCTAGGTCTCTTTTGCCATTATTATTATATTAATCAATTTGCAGATTGAGTGGTTTTAATATTTAACGGCGAACCTCTGGAGATGCAGATGCCAAAACTTGGAGGGTTTAAGGGCACCCACCACTTCAAAGGTCTCTGGGTTTAATCACCATTATCTATAGACTAATACCTTAGTGGTGGGTCAAGTCGAAGGACGAAGGACGAAAGGGCGCAAAAGCAGGTGGAAGGGGGTGCGAGAGAAGCAAGGTGCTAATCCCTACCATATAATCCCCGCTCCTTCTGCTTGCAAGACAGACACTGAATAAATAAAGGGGGAATCAGATAAACCGGACACTCAAAGGGTTGCTTGTTTCTTTAATTACTCCAACAGAAACAACAACAACAACAACAAGGGGAATATTTTATTTAAAACAATTTGCACTTCATTCTCTTTCTCACTCGCTCTCCCTAAACATGTGATTGACTTACGATTTAATCAAATTAGAAAAAAAAAATATCACGTTCTTTTTTTAATAAACAGTTTGAGTGTGTATTTTGTCTTATCAATTTAGTGGTTGTAATAACTCGACTAATCGGCCTCTTGTAATTAATCAATTGAGACAGATTGATTGAAATAATTTTTTTTCTCAAGCCTTTTAGATCCCGTCCTTTATTTATTCAAATTGGTAGCCAATAGAATTTGAATAGATTTTTACTTTCTCTTACCTCTATATATAGAGTATGTTAATATATATAGAGAGAGAAAGTATTGGATTCATGTCAAAAATTGGATGTCGAGATTTTGATGGATATACACGTTTTGAGGTCCCCTGAATCCAAAAAAGTGGTTTTTGCGACATGGTCTATGTGTGTGTGAACAAAATATTTCAAGAACGAAAAGAGCTAGGAGGTTGAAATTTTATATTTAAGTTAGGCACCCCCCTGGGACGTGACACGAAGCTTTTGAACAAAATCGACCAAAGAGTACTAGTACTTTACTGATGTACTTTTTCAGTTTTTTTTCGATTTTCTCTAAATTTGCTCCAACGATTTTGTTTAAAATTCAAAAATCAATTATTTTTTAGATGCTCTTTCAAATGTATATTCTCATTTTGTCATTGAAATCTTCTGAAGACCACTTTACTCTTGTACTCCATAGAAAAGATAGGAGAAATGGTTGCCATGGTAACAAATATAATAAATATTTTGCCATACTTATAAATTGTACATCTTGAAAATCGAATGTACCATACTGTCGGAAACTAAATATCTCGACACAAAAAAATCTGGTGTGACAAGCACAGTACACAACTTTCGATTACCAAAGGTAAGAGAAAGTTGTAAAGTTGTGTGCTGTGCGCCAGTCAATAAACTAATTAGGCACCTAACTCTATCTAACTAATTAGGCAACAACAATGACAACTTTGTGCCTAATTAGTTTATAAGCCAACGAGGACTGAGGATGGACAAATAAAATTTTGTCCGAAACGTTGGCATTTGGCATCCAAAGGCTCCCTTTATTTGCTGCACCTGTACTTGCTCTTTTCCATTTGATAATAAATTGTAAAAGAAATAAGAATCATATTTATTTCATTATAGATATAGGATCCTATTATTTGTCTTAAATTTTATTTCTGAAAATACAGTATATCTATGCAACGCCTTGTAAATAGATATTTCTAGAGAATGGGTTTTATTCCTCTAAAGGGATTCGATAATAAAATTTTATTTTTTTTTGGCTATCGACAACATGAGGCCCTTCAATCATTTAACAAAAATATATCATTATTTAAATAAAATATTATCAATTTTAATAATAATAAAGAGAAGAAAGTTATTTTATATTAATTAAATATAAATGGTATAAATATTTTTATAAGCATAGTATATTATTAAGCGTAGAAAATAAACTGAGCGTGAAAACTCATTCTTAGGAAAAGATCTTTAATTTAGAAATAAAAGTCTAGTTTATAAAAGCCCCTTGGGTAAAATCAACCACCTACAAAGTTGCATGTAATAAATAATTATCGAATGATAAAGAGAGAGAGAGAGAGAAAAAGGAAACGAGAGAATGTGAGGGGGGGAATTAAGGAGAGTGTGCAAATGATTTAAAAGCAATCGTAATTATCAGACGGCTCGTTTATTAGCATTTATCTCCGAGAGAGAGATGCCGTATATCACGACCGTATAAACAAAGGCAGCAGCCAAGCTGGAGAGCTGGAACTAGAGAGAGCTGGAGCAAGAAGATCCGCTGAACGCAACGCCAGCACATTTGTTGACGCACATTTGAATATATCATATTTATTCCCGAGATTTATAATTGGCTCTCTTCTCTCTCTCTCTCTCATTGGCGCCGAAAATCGCTTTCAATTTATTCGTGGACGATAACGAAACTGTTGATTTATATATGTTAATTCCCTATTCGGTGAGAAAGAGAGAGAGCGAAGAGCGCTCTTTTAGGGTCAGCAAGTTGCAAGAATGCCTGCCTTCCTATCTGCTGTTGCAGAATCTGCTCTTTTGACGGGGAATTCAAATTTTTTTTTTTTTTTTTTTTTTTCGAGAAGAATCTTACAATGAACATTTTATTTGCTGAAAAGGTATTTTAAGCGAATAAATAGTAGAGAAATACTCTACTCTCTAATGAAAAGTCCTCGGTTAAAATACAAACATTTTGCAAAAGAAATGTTTATAGGAAGGTTTAATAATTTAAAGTAGTGTTACTTAACCTATTCATCTAAGAAGAAAATTTAGAAAATAAAATCTAGTGTGATAGTCGCACAGCACACAACTTTCTTTTACCTTCGGTAACCAAAAGTTGAGTTCTGTGCTTGTCACGCCAGATTTTTTGTGTCAATATACATTTATTTAGTTTCCGACAGTAGGATAAATTCGAATTTCAAGATGTATAATTTATTAGGATGGGAAAATATTTATATTTTGTTATCATGGCCACCATTTCTCCTATCCTTCCTATGAAGTCAAATGGTCTTCCGAATAATTCAATGGCAAAATGAGTATACATTTTAAAGAGAATCCCAAAGATAATTGTAGTAGAAAATAAAAGGCCCAGCAGCTATGTTAATTTCTTTATTTAAGAACCCACGGGGACGTTTCGGTCGACTATGCGACCATATTCATGGCTAGAGGCTATGAAATGTCTGTCAAAGAACTTAAGAGGTTTTTCTGTTGGCTGAACTCTAGCCATGAAGATGGTCGCATAGTCGACCGAAACGTCGCTGTGGGTTCTTAAATAAAGAAATTAACATAGCTGCTGGGCCTTTTATTTTCTACTACATACTGATTCAGCTATTCGCCTCGCTAACATAAAAGATAATTAGATTAATGAGATGAAGAGGATGCAGTCAATAATAAATAAAAACCATCTATTTTGTTGACACTCTTTATTTAGGAACGTTTCGGCCATGATCAACAAGGCCATCTTCAGCCCTTTAAGCTAGAAAATTAATACATACATTCATTAAAAATTTTTGTTATGCTAACAAATTGTCTATATAGGGCAGTCGAGCAGACATCAAGGGATTCGAATATCTGAACATAAAAGTAGTGTGAAAAATAAAAAATTGACCACTGCACTGTCAGTTCATTCCTTTGAAACAGGAACATAAGTTTGACTTTGATAATGTGGTCACCTTGGCAATTAATAATAATACAGCAAAAAGACTGATTGTGGAAAAATCTTATTTAAAAAATTCGGTCAGCGGGCTCTAAATTTCCACACTGATTGTATAGGTCTTAGCAATTTCTATGCTGCTCTATTATGCGACAATGGACAATGACAATGGTCATTGATAATATATTATATTAATAATAAAAAAATAAAAAATCTGGTGTGACTGGCGCACAGCACACAACTTTCTCTTACCTTCGGTAATCGAAAGTTGTGTACTGTGCTTGTCACACCAGATTTTTTGTGTCGACATGTATTTAGTTTCCGACAGTAGGGTACAATTGAATTCAAGATGTAAAATTTATAAGTATGGGAAAATATTTATATTTTGATACCATGGCAACCATTTCTCCTATCTTTTCTATGGAGTACAAGAGTAAAGTGGTCTTCAGAAGATTTCAATCACAAAATGAGAATATACATTTTATAGAGAATCTAAAAAATAATTGATTTTTGAATTTTAAAAAAAATCGTTGGAGCAAATTTTGAGAAAATCGAAAAAAACTGAAAAAGTGAATCAGTAAAGTACTAGTACTCTTTGGTCGATTTTGTTAAAAAGCTTCGTGTCACGTCCCATGGGGGTGCCTAACTTAAATATAAAATTTCAACTTCCTAGCCCTTTTCGTTCTTGAGATATTTTGTTCACAGACACACACAAGACAGACACACAGACAGACAGACACACACACACACAGACAGACCATGTCGCGAAAACCACTTTTTGGATTCAGGGGACCTCAAAACGTGAAGATCCATCAAAATCTCGACATCGAATTTTTGACATGAATCCAATACTTTCTCTCTATATATATATTACATATATACATAGGTAAGAGAAAGTAAAAATGTATTTTTAATGTAAAATTTTAAAAATTAATGCTTAAAAATTTGATTTGTATTTATATTCTGGCAAACAAGTACAGAATGCGCCTTTAAATTGCCGAAATTAAGAAAAAATTGTGTGTTGTGCGACCAGTCACACCAGATTACCCCCCCCTCCCCGAGAAACACCTCTGGATCCGCCCTTGATCTTGAGTTAAATATTTGTACATATTTTATTGTTTTATTCTAGTTTATTTTGGCCTAGCCCAAATTTAGACCACATTTCAAATATTTGTGATTTTGAATATTTTTTTAAAATGATAAAAAAATAAATAAAAAAATCTGGTGTGACTGGCGCACAGCACACAACTTTCTCTTACCTTCGGTAATCGAAAGTTGTGTTCTGTGCTTGTCACACCAGATTTTTGTGTCGACATATATTTAGTTCCCGACAGTACGGAACATTTGAATTCAGATGTAAAATTTATAAGTATGGGAAAATATTTATATTTTGTTACCATGGCAACCATTTCTCCTATCTTCCCTATGAAATACAAGAGTAAAGTGGTCTTCAGAAGATTTCAATCGCAAAATGAGAATATACATTTTAAAGAACATCTAAAAAATAATTGATTTTTGAATTTTAAAAAAAATCGTTGGAGCAAATTTTGAGAAAATCGAAAAAAACTGAAAAAGTACATCAGTAAAGCACTAGTACTCTTTGGCCGATTTTGATTAAAAGCTTATTTTTCCGGTCCCGGGGGTGTTTAACTTAAATATAAAATTTCAACCTCGTAGCTCAATTCCTTCATCCTTAAAATTGAACACACACACCCACCCACCCACCCACCCACAGACAGACCATGTCGCGAAAACCACTTTTTTGGATTCAGGGGACCTCAAAACGTGAAGATCCATCAAAATCTCGACATCGAATTTTTGACATGAATCCAATACTTTCTCTCTATATATATATTACATATATACATAGGTAAGAGAAAGTAAAAATAAATAATTTAAAAAATTTATTAAAGTAACAGTATTAATAAAAATAGAATTATAAAGAAACATTTATTTAAATAGGTGAAATGTTAAATATTTTTCTCATTCAAGGCGTTGCTCTCTTATACTCTCTTGTGGGTAATTGAAAATTTAAATATACATACGACCAAATACACATGTACTGTATTATATATCTCTTATAATATTTAGATGATGGCTGAACTATTAGAAGATATGAGTAGGATGGCAGCCAGGAAAGAAATTAGACAAAAAGTTCAATCAATTTTTATCTAATTTTATTACGATCGCCGACGTTTCGGACGCAAATCGCGCCCTTCCTCAGGACAATCGATGGTCAATGAAATACAGATGGGCGTATTTTTTTAAAAAAAATTTTAATGCGAAAGGATTCAATGGGTAACAGCAAATATATACAGTACAAAACAATGCATCTCACACCCGTGAATTGTGTTTCTATATTGTTAATTAAAAAAATACGCCCATCTGTATTTCATTGACCATCGATTGTCCTGAGGAAGGGCGCGATTTGCGTCCGAAACGTCGGCGATCGTAATAAAATTAGATAAAAATTGATTGAATTTTTGTCTAATTTCTTTCCTGGCTGCCATCCTACTCATATCTTATATCTCTTATGACAAAATCTATTTTGTATGTTAACAATATAAAATATACTGTGAGTATAAAAATGTATGTTTATGACCATTTGTTAGCATAACAAAAATTTTTAATGAATGTATGTATTAATTTTCTAGCTTAAAGGGCTGAAGATGGCCTTGTTGATCATGGCCGAAACGTTCCTAAATAAAGAGTGTTAACAAAATAGATGCTTTTTATTTATTATTGGCTGCATCCTCTTCATCTCATTAATCTAATTTATATACAGCCAAAATTCGCTTTATACATAAAAGATCATTGTTTTTTGAATTTTAATCAAAATCGTTGGAGCGAATTTTGAGAAAATCGAAATAAACTGAAAAATTACATCACTAAAGTACTAGTACTTTTTGGCCGATTTTGATCAAAATCTTATTTTCACGCCCTAGGTGGGTGTAAACTTAAATATAAAATTTCTACCTCCTAGCTCAATTCTTTCATGCTTTAAAAAATTGAACCCAGACACACAGAGAGACACACACTCACATACACAGACAGACCATGTCACGAAAACCACTATTTTGGATTCAGTGGACCTCAAAACATGTATATTAGGGTGTCCCTTATATGGGCAAAAAAAAATTTTTTTAAATACCGGAACGCATACCCTCTAATTTTTTTCAAGCTACTAAGCCTTACTTATATATGAAATTTTATTCACCTACGTTGACGTTAACCCGTGCCGACCTGCCCGCAAAGTTTTTGAAAATAGTCGTTTTTGATAATCTCTTGATATATAGGGAGAGAGGGGTAATGGCGCTCACTGGGTAATGGCGCTCACCCCTGTAACTCTGTCAAAATAAAACTTAGAAAATCGCCACGGAGCGTGAAATGCAAGGGGAGGGGGTCTCTAACAGGCAACAATGCAAAAGGACAGTCAGCTTGCGTCATGTGACCGTGAAGTGAGTTTCTTCGTTTGTGGCCGCACTGATCTAATTTTCGGTGTCGTGTTTTTTGTCGATAAGTCCAAAATTTTAATGCTTATTAAATTTTTAATTTTACTTTTCTGACAATAAAACTATTCTATTCTGTGATAATGTAATCAATTTTCAACAATTACAAATGATTTTTTTTTATTTCAAATTAATTATAAAATTACCGTTTGGGGGTAATACCGCTCATCTGAGCGCCATTATCCCTTAGAAAGTTTTTCAGACTGTGAAGATGAAGAGCAGCTTTGTGTCGATGACAGTGATGATGAATTGAATGTGGATGATGAAAATTATAACAAAAGTATTATTTGCGAAGAAATTGGAAAAAATAACGAGTTGTGGTATTGCTGCGCCATCTGTGGAATGTGGGCTCATGCTATGTGTTCAGTGTGGAATTCGCCAGATGGATATATCTGTGATTTAAGTGTCCAAAAATAAAATATTTCTATTTCTAATTTGTGTTGCCTCTAATAATAGTATTTCTTTAATTAAAATGTATCTTACATGTTATATTCAAAAAAACATGTTTGAGCGTTATTACCCCATGCCCTGAGCGGCATTACCCAAAGCCAGGGGCAATGCCGCTCAAACATGTTTTTTTAATATTGGTTCACTACTACTAGTAGGTCAAAGATATATGCTTTTGGTGTTAAATTGTTGATTACTCGATAATTAAAGACTTTATTACCCATCTTAATTTGAATTTATAATAAATGATTTAAAAGATACACCATGTTTTCCTTAAGTGAGCGCCATTCCCCCTCTCTCCCCTACCTAGATTATCGCAATTAAGTAAATATTAGGTAGACAATTAAGTAAAAACAAAAAAAAAACACCTCAAAAGCCCTTTAGGGGTTTTTGAAATTCGGACCTTAAGGGCCTGAAATCGCCACTTTGGAAAAAATTGTATTTTTTAATTAAATTTTCGACTTTCTTTAATTACGTTTAAACGAGATGAGATATCAAATTAATTCTTTCGGTACATTTTTTCTTAAATAAATACCTTAAAAGCCCTTTAGGGGTTTTTTGAAATTCGGACCTTAAGGGCCTAAAATCGCCATTTTAGAAAAAAATGCATTTTTTAATTAAATTTTTGACTTTCTTTAATTACGTTTAAACGAGATGAGATATCAATTAGCTCTCTTCGCTAAAAGTTTCTTTAAATAAATATCTCGAAATGGTTTTCAGGGTTTTTTGAAATTCGGGGCTTAAGGGCCAAAAATCGCCACTTTGGAAAAAAAATGCATTTTTTAATTAAATTTTCGACTTTCTTTAATTACGTTTAAACGAGATGAGATATCAAATTAATTCTTTCGGTACATTTTTTCTTAAATAAATACCTCAAAAGCCCTTTAGGGGTTTTTTGAAATTCGGACCTTAAGGGCCTAAAATCGCCATTTTAGAAAAAAATGCATTTTTTAATTAAATTTTTGACTTTCTTTAATTACGTTTAAACGAGATGAGATATCAATTAGCTCTCTTCGCTAAAAGTTTCATTAAATACATATCTCGAAATGGTTTTCAGGGTTTTTTGAAATTCGGATCCTAAACCTGTATTTTGGATAAAGTTTCTACCTTAGGCTCTAGTTGAAATATTTTGAAAATTAAAATATGAAAATAAAACACTCGGTTATTGGTTCCAAGTTATTTATTAATTATAAATCAACACTAATTAAGTATTTTGGCACTAATATTTATATTTAATAGTGGAAGATCATAATTTTTTTTTTTTAAACTTTGAGTCTCTTGGGGCACCTCAAGATATTCTCGTATTAAGAAATAAAAATAGGGGGTAAAGTCACATTATGGAACAACTTTTCCAGGGTAGCCCGTTTTAAAATTCGAAAAAAAAAAAATTTCGCTCCACCCTATTAGTCATATCCCGAGACGCCGCCCGTCAGGGCCTAGCGGAGGTTGGTTTGCCGAAGGCAACCCTACCGTCGCTAGTTCTTTCTATATTTCATTAAAAGCGATATTTCGGCGACGACAGCAAGACATCATGAGGCATATAAAAAATTATTTTTGAAACTTTCTTTTTAACTCACCACTCTCTTCTCACGAATGTCCCTCTTTTTCGTTATTTTATAAATCCACTGAAGAAGGAGCCAATAAGCCTCCGAAACATTTGGAAATATTACCTTATGTTTAATAAAGAATTGCTGAATTACCAAACAAACAGAGTACAACTGACAAATAGAGCGAGGGCCCGCAACTCTATCCGCACAGCTTGTATGGCCATGTTTCGGAGCTAGTCGGCACGGGTTGCAGTGCCCCAAATATGCTAAAATTTTATTTGTGAGTATTTTAGGGGCAAATGAAAAAAACTAGACCCTATGCGTTTCAAAATAAATACTTTGAAAAATAAGGGACACCCTAATGTATATCCATAAAAATATTGACATCGAATTTTTGACATTACAAATAAAAAAATTAAATTTTTCAAATTATTTCCCTAACTATCCGCCTATCTAAATGAAAAATTTTCAAACATCATTGAGCCTTTTTGACATGGCGAAAATTAAATTGTTAGCATAAATATTAATAATAAATTATGAAGATGGTTAATAAAATTTAACATGAAATGTTTCACATGAATATCCTGTGAGACTCTTTTAGCGCCTACCAGTTAGACAAACAGCTAGCCACACGACTTAAACATAAAAGTTCTACTTCAGCTCTAAGAAACCGATTCAATAATAAACATCAAGTCTTATTTGTAAATGATTATTTTTTGCTAATGATAATGTCAAAGGATTCATCTAAGTTAGATATTTTCGAAATCAATTTAAAGTCTATCTTTCTTAAGATTTAATTTTAATACTAATATTTTTAAAATGGCTTATCCATCCATTTGCGTAAATTTAATGAGAAAAACAACCTAAGATCCATTCCAGCAATTAAGATCGTAAAGTGGAATGGAATAGACTACTTTTTTGCGTGGCTAATCTAAATTATACATGACGAGACAAAATAAAAGCAAGCAGTGTGAGGGTGGGAAGAGGGGGGGGGGGTTAATTTAGGACAGCCCTTTTGCTCAGATTTTCTGCCCTCTGCAGTCGAAATGGTAATAAAAATTCAACCCCCTCCACTTCTTTCAGCTTAGTCTTTACGGGTTTAAAGCTTAAAAAATACATTTTAATATTTTAACGATTCCAAGAGACGACTTTTTTTTCATTTTCCTGATATTATTTATATAAATTTTAAGTAGAATCGTATCATTTTGTGCTGGCTAAAGAAAAAGATTTTTTTCTTTTCTTCATCTTCTCTTCATTATAAGTCTAACTTATTATTATTACTATATTTCAAAAAGATATTTATTTGAAGATGAAGGGGAGATTTTAAAATCTGAAAATATTGTATCTAAAAATGAAGAGAGGTGGGGAAAAAAAAAGAATAAATGGAAAGAGATCAAATAAATTTAAAAGAAAAAAGTCTTTAAAATAATTATTAAGATATTAAAAGAAAAATATTTGACAAATAGCTATGATAAAATAAATGAAGATCCGCTATGGTGACAAAATCTTAATTATTACTGCTGAGTTTCAAAACATTTGGTCCAGAGGGTGCTGAGAAAATAGTGATTCTTAAAATATATTAGAAGGTTCTTTTTACCGCCCACTGTGGACATTTGATATTTATTTAATATATATTAATTCATTTAAAATTTCAATTTAAATATTAATATTTATTGTGTCGCTCACTAAAGCAAGTTAATATTTCTTGTTATCTTCGAATAAATAACCTTCTGCGTTTGAGATTTTTAGGTTAATTTTTGGCATAAGCTTTTTCTTGTACAAGCATGCTTGTGCCATGTGGTGCCGAAGGGAATTTATGCAAGCTGGTACAAAAAGATTGCACATGCATGATTGTCAAGTTTGCAGTTAGGCCTATGTGTGTAGCCGCCTTAAGTTGCGAGTCTCGAAAAACCGTTATTAGCTGATTCAGAAGCTGGTTACTCTAAGCAGCAAGAGATCGCGTTAGTCCTGCCCATGGGGGAAACAAGCATTTTAGTCCATTTCATTAGAAAGGTTCCAGCAAATTAATCATATTCTCTAACACAATGATTACTAAATTAATTATCTATAAGATATAGGCCGATTTTTAAAAAATATCTTTTATTTAATGTGGTTAATCTAAATTTTTTTTTTTCTTGAAAATAAAAATAAGGTTCTCTATAAGTTGTAGATATTTTAAATAGCTTTAATTTTAAAAGAATTTGAGGTCAATTAGCTTCAAAATTGTGGCCACTGGAACCTTTCAAAATCAGCACCTCGAGACGCGAATCTTAAGATATTAAATTGGAGGAGTGTATCGGTTTAAAGAGAGCACTAAAGATGGCCTTCCAATTTTTATTAAAAATAACTAATTTCGCAGCATCCTTTAGAGCAAATCTTTTGAAAGTCAGTTTAAATTTCATAACAACCTGATTATAGGAAGGAAATTTACCCACAAAAAAAAAAAAAAAAAAAAAAATATGAACAAGAGCGGAAAGTTTTTACGACTACGTTGCCTATATCGGTATATCGACCTGTTTTAGATTCTTGAAAGGGTTATAAAAATAAAGGCAATACAAAAAAAAAAAATAATTATAAGAATGGTAAATATGTATTCATTCCCGTTATGATGTTAAGCGGCAACAAAAACAAAAAAAAAAAATCATAGCGATTATTTCTAATTTTATTAATTTTCTTTAAGCCATTAATTTTAATTTATTGTTAACAGATATTATTAGAGAGAGAAACGAAATCCGAAACGAGCTGTTTAGTCTAAATTAATTAAAGACTATATAATCGGGGCCCTTAGAGGGCAGTTTTCAAAAAAAAAATGTTTAGAACCGAAATGAATATCCATTTTTATAATTTAGTTATCGGCTTGCAATTAACTCCGCGTTTTTATATTTTTTAATATCGCAATTATTTTTGTCGCATTTCGTTCGCGTTATTGCGGGGATGAGGTGAGGCTAGAGGGGGGATAAAAAAAAATAACTATATTAATAAATCAGCGAATTAAATGTATTCAAATGATTACCGCCACCGAAATTGACAATAAAAATGAACGGGCGAGTGATATATCGCATCAATATTAAAATGTATTCAAAATTATTATTCAATGAAAATAGCAGGCGATTAAATTATTCACAATTCATTATACATTTAAATACTTTGCAGGGAGAGGCGGGGTGGGGAGAGGCTAGGGGCCGCCGATAGAATAAATAAATCCAGAGGTGGCCTGCAAACAGCAGCCCTTAATGGCCCCCCCCCCGAAGGTTGTATGCACAACTCTTAGCCCATTCATAACAATTTAGCTCAGCTGGCACACGTGATATTAAAGGCGACATCATATATTTATGGACCACCCACCCATACACACACCCCAGGCTTTGTCCGAAAGGGCTGCCCCTTTTGCCTCACGACAAGTAAATAATTTCGCTAACTACTCGCGCCAAAAATCCTCTCTCTCTCTCTCTTTTCTGCCAACCGACGAATTTTATTCCTTCAGCCCTTTTTGCTTTTCATTTACATTTATTCTCTCTCTTTTTCTTCTTATTCTTCCTTTTTTTTTTTTAAACATCAAATAAATTGTATCCACTTGAATTTTAAATTTACGTTAATTATGATAATAAATTAATTTGTTAATTTTTATTCTCATATAATTTACGAGAGTTTAGTTTATTATTATTTAAATCATAGGGTACGCGTTAAATTTGAGGAGGTCCTTCAAAAGTTTTAAATCGCCCTCGGGCTTGGTGTAGTTGGTAGCGCGCCTGCATTCTATACCAAGGGTCGTGGGTTCGGATCCCAGGCAGTCCTATAATTTTATTTATTAAAATGGCTTATTTAAATAAGAATGCCTGGACCCCAAATATATATATTATAAAAATAACGGTTATCGTATAAAGTCTTAGTTGTGGAAAATACTGTGTCTGTGAGTGTGAGTGTGAATGAGAAAAAGTGTGTTTTTGGCACAATTAAAAATTCTTGCGCAATATTCTCCTACAGACGCAACAGTATGCTTGTACAAAATGATTGCACATGCATGCTTGTCAAGTTTGCAGTTACGTGTGTAGCCTATATTGAATAGAATAGATCATACTAGCAAAGAAGCTAAATATAGGCCTACTTAGTATAGTATAGCCTAGTGTTCTCTACACAAAGGGTGAATATTAGATTTTATAATTGGAACATGTGAAATAATATTAAGAGAAAGAAAGATAAGTTGTACAAAGCGATTAGGCTGCCAAAGCCAAGAATAAATAAAATAGTTGATAGCTCGCTTTTAGTTTCCTAAATGGAGCATCTCTTAGTAACAAAATTAGCCGAACTCGAATTTTGATAGTTAGATAAGCAACTAATGACGAATCGATGAAGTGAAAAGAATAGAACTGTCACAGAGATGATTGTGTGATTAAACAATAATATTCAAAAGAGAGAGACAATCTGGAAGAGATAGAGTGAGAAATCATCATCATTTGTTTTTAGATTGCAATTTAATAGCGTCATTTCAAGCTACCGGAAGGAACTGTGGCAAACTAATTCTAAACTAGCGTTAAAGTCTAGATTGTTCCTTAGAATGTGAAATTAGCGTTAATGTTTAAACTTGACTGGCAATCATCAGTGGCTAAGAGATCTTGTCATGATAAACTCCTCTCTATCACTGTTGATTTATTTAAAAAAAAAAAATGAAATTTTTCTATACAATTAATAAATCTCCAAAGAACCAGGAAAAGCTTAAACTTTTAAATTAAATTTACTTTCTCTTACCTATATATATATAATATATATAGAGAGAGAAATTATTAGTTTTATGCCGAAAATTCGATGAGGATATTTTGGTGGAAATATACGTTTTAAGATATCCTGAGTTCAGAAGTGGTTTCCGCAACATGATCTGTCTGTATGATCCAATTATCTCAAGAACAAAAAGAATTAGGAGGCTGAAATTTTATATTTAAGTTAGGTACCCCCTCCCTGGGGGCGTGAAACGAAGTTTTGAACAAAATCCGCCATAGAGTAGTACTTTATTGATGCACTTTTTCAATTTTTTTCGATTTTCTCAAAGTTCGCTCCAACGATTTTGATTAAAATTCATAAATCAATTATTTTTTTGATGCTCTTTGAAATGAATATTCTCATTTTGCCATTGAAATCTTATGAAGACATCTTTACTCTTGTACTTCATAGGAGGGATAGGAGAAATGGTTGCTATGGTAACAAAATATAAATTTTCTCCTATGTTTATAAATTTTACAGTTGGTAGCGTGCCTACCTTCTATATCGAACGTCGCGAGTTCTGACCCCAGGCAGTCCGATGATTTTATTTAAGCCATTTGGATACCAAATGGCTTAAATAAGTATGCCTGGGCCCCCAATATATATAATTATTAATACAACGGTTATCGTCAAAGTCTTAAATAACCTAAGTTGCCGAAAAAACTGTGTGAATGAGTAAAAAGTGTGAGTGTTTATAAAAAAAAGAAATAAATTTTACATCTTGAATTCTAATATATCGGCGGAAACTAGATATATGTCGACACAAAAAATCTGGTGTGACAAGAGGAGAGCACAACTTTCGATTACCGAGAGGTAAGAGAAAGTTGTGTGCTGTGCGACCATTCACACCAGATTTTTTTTTATTTAGTATCCCTCAAAAACTGGACAAAATAACTATCATTACTATATATAAAGCTCTAGCCATTTACTTCTGGTGTATTTAATGTGTTTATCACTCTCGCTGATTGGCAAGAGTCAGAGGTGAGCGGAGTAGGAGTGGGAAATTTAAAACTTTAAGTTCGCATCGCTCGAAATTAGGTGACTCAAAAACGGACTTCCATAATAAATATTAGTACTGTTGTAATAAGTAGATAAAACGAAAACGTGAGATAAGGGATAAAAAAATAAATTTATAAATTAATCTTCTTGTAATTTAGAATCGTTTTGAAATTTTAAAATAATATATTGTCAAGAACAAAATTTATTAAATAAAACTTCACAGTATTTGAGTGTATTTGTGTGTCGTGTAAGGAAATGAATGAATAAAAAGCATGTTGATTTAGAACACCACCAGTTCATTATTGCGTTTGTCTTGAGCGTTAATCCCTGGGACGCTTTCTTTTTACGCTTCTGGGTTTTATTCAGGTGTGATTTGTGCGACGGACATTGCAGGTAAAACAATGCGGTATTAGCCAGGTGGATATATATTTCTTAAAAACGGGACGCCCTGGTCGTTAATTGCCTGGCGGCGATGCTACTTATATGCATAGGGCGGCCATCCTCTGCTGAACGGACAAAAGCCCCAATGAGATCTGCCATATTTTATGCTTTTTTTTTATTTTATTTTCCTAGATATACAGAAACAATAAGCGTGCACGCTAAGAGTTATATAGGAAGGGGGGATTAAGAGCCGAGGTAGCGCCTCGGCGGGATTAGCGAATGGCGACAAAAACACGGCCACTATTGAAATATGTTCGCGGCCCTTTAAAGAGATTCGTTCGCTTGGGAGAACTTTTTCTTTTCAAATTATTATTTCATTTTTTTTTTTTTTGTTTAAAACCCATAAATCTATAATGAACTAAAAGTTTTCTGTTTTTTTTTTTTTTTTATTAAGAAGTCAAAATATTATTATTATTTTTTTTTTTTTTTAATGAGGGAAAATGGCTAATGACTTGTAAAAGTTACAAATAGAAAAATAAAGGAATTGATATTAAGATTTTATTATGAAAAATAAAAATCTGGTGTGACTAGATGCCAAGGGTGGATACAAGAGGGGAGGGGTAATTACACCCCTCCTACCCGATATTTGTGAAAAATATCGGGGGATCACTTTCCGTCCATGGCGATAAAAATTTTTCTATACTCGAAAAAGGACCAAAAAGACCTTAAATAAGCAAATAAAGAACAAAATAAATATTCTACATATAAACTTTTGACTCATTTAATTAATTAAAAATCTGGTGTGACTGGTCGCACATCACACAGCTTTCTCTTACCTTTGGTAATCGAAAGTTGTGTTCTGTGCTTGTCACACCATATTTTTTTGAGTAGAAATATATTTAGTTTCCACAGATATTTTAGAATTCAAGATGTCAAATGTATAGACATGGGAAAATATTTATCTTTTGTTACCATGGCAACAATTTCTCTTATCTTTCCTATGAAGCACAAGTGTAGAGAAAGTGTGCTTCAAACAATTTTGAGGGCAAAATGAAAATATACATTTGAAAGAACTTCTAAAAATTAATTTATTTTTGAATTTTAATCAAAATCGCTAGAGCGAATTTTATGAAAATCGAAAAAAAACTGAAAAAGTACATCAGTAAAGTACAAGTACTTTTTGGCCGATTTTAATTAAAAGCTTATTTTCACTGTCCCGGAGGCTGTGTAACTTATATATAAAATTTCAGCCTCAAAGCTCATTTCCTTCATGCTTAAAAGTGAACTCAGACACACACACACACAGACAATGTCGCGAAAACCACATTTTTTGATTCAGGGGACCTCAAAAACGTGTATATCCATCAAAATCCCGATATATAGGTAATATTAAATCTATTCCATTATTTTTGCGATGAGGCTCGATTCATTCTAGTATATGAGCAAGTGTTATTAGCCTATCTCTTAAATAACTTGTGATATGTTGTGATACCCTTCAATAATTAAGTCATTGAAATAGATGGGAGAAAACAAGCAGAGAGAAAGAGCTCTCTCTGTCTGTATTTATTTATTAAAAAGTATAGTCGGCCGCTGCAACACACGCAAATAGTGAATATTAAAACGTCGCTTGTGTGCTCCCTGATTAAATTTCAATTATTTAAATGAATAGTTTTTGTAAAACTCGCCACGGTCGGGTGTGAATTTCATTTATCCTGTTTTCTTTTTAAATAAAATTTACTGATATAAAATATCACCTTTGTAATATTTTTACTCTCTCTAACCTATATATTTAATAGGGTCCGACCGAAACAAGATTTTCAGCCGAAACCGAATATTCGGCCTCAAACTTAGTTTCGGCCGAAACCGTAATCGAAACCGAAACTTGTATTTCCTATAAAAATTTTTTTTCATTTTTACCTTTTTTTTTTTTTGAATTTTTTTCCCTCCCGTGAAAATAATTTGACTTTTTTTTTTGCAAGCGAGTCTCATCCCATTTTTTCAGACTCTGGTTTCGGCCGGCCGAAAGTTTCCTCTACTTTTTGGCCGAAACTATGATTTTTGGTCGAAACCGTAACCGAAACCGAATATTCGGTCGGTTCCTAATATTTAAATAAGAAAAATCATAATAGATTTTGTGTTTATTTCAAGATATGCCCACGTGCTTGGGAGCGTGCTAACCTCGTATACCAAAAGTCGCGGGTTCGGACCCCAGGCAGTCCGATGATTTTATTTAAGCCATTTGGATACCAAATGGCTTAAATAAGAATGCCTGGACCTCACATAAATACTGTATATATTATTAAATAACGTTTATCGTAAAAGTCTTAAATGGCCTAAGTTGCCGAAAAGACTGTGTGTATGTGTGTGTGAGTGCGAGTGTGAATGAGAAAAAGTGTGAGTGTTTCAAGATATCAAAAAGTTGAAACATCCACAAGAAATAAAGAGTAAGTAATTTTTCTTTCTTCTTGGCACCCTATTTGTATTTTTTTATTTTTTAAAGATGTTCCATGGGATGTACAACTCTATAGTTAGAATCCATAGCTTCCCTTATTTAATTCTATCTTTAGAAGATAGTTTATATTATTAATATTCAGAGTCTCAGAGGGTATATTTCGGATAGTAAGGTGTTATTATTATTGGATGCCTAGATTTGGAATTGCAAAGGAACATTAATATTGAAGGGAATTTGAACAATATTCAAACAGAATTGGTTATGAAGTTATGGTTGATGTTATTAAATTAGATTATATTTTTATTTAGAGAGCAAAAATTAAAAAAAAGATTGTTTGCTTTAACCGATTGAGTGTGATATTCAATTGAAAACTCTTCAATTAAATTAGATACCAATTTTTAATTGTGCCATGAAGATTCACACTTTTTTCTCGTTCACACTCACACTCACACAGTCTTTTCGGCATCTCAGGCCATATAAGACTTTACGATAACCGTTATATATGATAATATCTATTGGAGGTCCAGGCATTTCTATTTAAGCCAATTGGTATCCAAATGGCTTAAATAAAATCATCGGACTGTCTGGGGTCCGAACCCGCGAAGTTCGATATAGAAGGTAGGCAGGCTACCAACTACACCAAGCCCGGGGGAAATTTTGAGAATTGAATATGACGAAATCAACTTTGGTCGTTTTTGAATTTTGACTAACTTAATTCCTAAAAGTTAAAAAAAAAAATTTTTGAAAAATAATAGAATAGAAATGACAATAACTTGGAACCCCAATATTTGAATTTTAAATAACTTGGCTTTAAATTAAAATTTTTAAGATTTTGAGTTTGGGTCAAGTTATTAAAAATTTAATAATAATTGGCCCTTGGAAGGATGAGGATAGAGGGTTGAATTATTTTAGGTCAATCGTAGACATACTATTCTATTAAAGGCTTTCTTTAAGTTTCAAATTTACCATGTTTTTAGGGTCAAGAAATCCCAAAATAGAAATTTTAATCCTAATTTCTATGACTTGAAAAATGTTCAATTTGCTTTAGAAAAAGTTTAATTTGTTTGGTAAAAGGTTGAATCATATTTGGAAAAGGTGATATAATTGATACGTAGAGCTTATAGCTGCTGGTAGTTCAATCGGGATAGGTGAAGATGGTCCCGACCGGGACCGAAACGTCAACATGATATAATTGACTTAGAATTAATAATATAAGATTTTGTTAGTCTTCAGAAATAACCCTCCATTTTTTTACTTTCTTGTAACTTTATACCATTTTATATATTTTAACTTATCAAAGTTTAATACCCCAAAAGGACTTTTGGGACATTGCTATTTAAAAATGCAAAATTTAATACACTTGTAAAAAAAAAAAAAGTTTTATAATAAGAAAATTTTTTTTTTATATGTATGATTAAAATATGAGCGAATGTTTAATTAAATAATTAGTTGGGAAAAAAGTCGATCCCGTGGGAGAGTAATCTAGAAGTATCTAGGCGACATCGCCTGGAGCTTCGATTAATTTAGCCAATGGCAAAAGTTTTTCCTTCTGCAAAAAGGCGGATTAATTACGAGAAGAGAAAGAGGAGAATGAGTTGGGAGCTGCACGTCTTTGATACTGGACCATGGACCATCATCATCATCATCCCATATCGGCACGCGCGTGAGACATTTTCCTCATTTAGAGTGATGATAGACACCCTGTACTCACAATCTCCTGCTTTTTTTTTTCTATCTTTATTTTGATGAAATGATCCTCTTTTCAAGGGACAAAAAATTTCTTAATCGTCTCTAATAATAAAATTAAAACAATGGATTGTCATTTGTGCAATTAGAGAAAAATTCAACGAGACATGTTATATTAAAAAAATCTGGTGTGACTGTCGCACAGCACACAACTTTTTCTAACCTTCAATAATCGAAAGTTGTGTTTTTCTAATTTGATCACCCATCACAAGATCAAATAAACAGTGGCGTAGCTAACTCTAAAGGAGCAAATTTCAAAAAAGTGCCTTTATTTGTATTTACTTACTGTGTATATTAAAAGCTCCAAAACCACAAAATTCGATGAGTGGATACCAATAGATGATAATGATACACGCCAAAATGTTTCCTTCATTTATATTAATAAGTTGATGTTTTTATTTAACCAGAACGAAAAAATAACGTCAAGAAAATACAAGTCATCTGAAAAATATAAAATTTGAATTAGTTTAGCTCATTTTATTTTAATAACTATTGTTTATGAAATTTACTTATAATCGGAAAAACAGTAGATTTTTTTTTGGGCCTCCTCCTCCCCTCATAGCCCACCAATCCTCACCTAAATTTATTTACCTAAAAAAAAAAAAAAAAAATTAGTTTCCATATTTTGATTTCATTACTTATGAAAATTTACTTACTTTTGCATTAAAAATTAATCTTGAAGACTTCTTTTTTGTGCACTTCACAATACATATTTATAAAAAAAAAAAAAAAAAAAAAAATAGAAAAATTCATTTTAAACAATACTTTCTCTCTCTATATATTTCATATATAGGGTACGAGAAAGTAAAAATGAGTTCGCGGATGTAAGAAATATAAAAATGCAGCAAAAATTGTCAAATTTGATCACCCATCACAAGCTCAAATAAATAGTGGTGTACCTAACCCCAAAAGGGCAAATTCTAGGAGGGGCGTCTTTAATTTGTATTTACTTACTGTGTATATTAAAAGCTCCAAAACAACAAAATTAGATGAGTAGATACCAATAGATGAAAATGATACACACTTAAGCCAAAATGTTTCCTTTATTTGTATTAATAAGTTGATGTTTTTATTTAACGAAAATGAAAAGAAGAACGTCAAGGAAATTACAAGTCATCTGCAAAATATAAAATTTGAATTAGTTTTGCTCATTTCATTTTAATAACTATTGTATATGAAATTTACTTACTTATTTAGAATACTTATCTTGACGACTTCTTTTTTTCTTTAAAATAAAACAAAAACAAAATTCGGAAATAATTCAAGCAAAAAAATGTACTTCACGAACAATTTTTTTTTATTATTTGGATTAAAAAGAATGAGAGACCAGGGGGCTTTCAGAAAGAGATCCTACCTAGTCTAATTACCAGGTAAATATTCGAACGAATTGTAATTGTATTTACCCGGTCCCCACCATCAGATCGGCGGGGCCCTCGGGCCTGTCCCTGGCCTTAAGGGTATGCGTTATTTACATCCAGGCTATCCCTGGAAAAACGACATCCCTCCCTGACTCTCGTTTACTCATAGAGCCATCTCAAAACCAACCTCAAAGATACGAAAACATATCAGACAAACTTCCCTTGGCGTTATAAAAAGACGTCTTTTTGCAAACACAAGAACACTTGAGGACCTGGGCCTCATCTTTCAATTAGATCTGCCAGCATCTTATGAATCGTTCATGGAACAAATCAACGAAAATATAATTCATTTTACCTTGTTGGATCCTAAATACAAATACAATCAAAGGACCCTAACAAAACAAACTAACTAAAGACTAGAGAAGGCACCTAAAGCTAATAAAAACGACGAATCTCCAACATAGGCCTAAATTGAAGAATATTCCCGTTGATTTCTTCATTATTAGCTTCATGTCGAGTAGCTGCAAGTTCATATATAAAATCCCTCTCGTTGGCATGGTGCAATCCCTCCCCCTCTATATTTAAAATATTAAACTACCATTTAAGGTGTGAAAATAAATATTCAAATTATAGATCGAAAAGTAAATACATTTAAATTTGTATTCGTATATAAATCACACCTTAAGTTCTAGGTACCAAGTTGATGATGTCCCTCGATGCAGGAGAGAGAGGCATCCTCTCTCCCGATGCAGGTGGGGAGGAATTCTAATCTAATTTTTATTAAAATTAAAAAAGAAAAATAATAATTTAAATATTTAGCAAAAAAATTTTAAAAAAAGGTATATCAAATTTTGAAAACTTGAAAACTTTTTAATGAAATCCAAAATTAATTAATAAATTAGAAATGAAAATTTTAAAATGCAAATTAATTAAAAGTGAAAATTATTTTAATTTATAATTTATTCTATTAAAAGATGATTCATTCTATTTAAAAAAAAATTTTGTTGATTGATTTAAAAAAAGAGCTAATTCTATTTGGGGCCAGCTGAAAAAAAGAAACATCCTAATAAAAGCTAATCTAAACTACACCCTTCAAAATTCTTGCACCATGCATAATATACCTTTGTTCTGTTGACCCTCAAGAATCTGTAACAAAAAAAGAAAAAAATGAAATTAGAATAAGATCATTTATATATTTTTGGATTTATGTGTGTATGTTTAGAGAATAAAATATTCACCTCCTGAGGGGTTGACGGTCGCTCGAAGCTCCCTGCCACTCGTAGAGCTGATCCATCGTGGTCTCTGCACTCGTAGAGCTGATCCAGTTGATTGCACTTTAAACACTGAACACTGAGACTGAACACTTAACACTGATCACAATTGAACTGGAGAAACACAAACCTGCAAAAGAAAAATTCTTTAAGAATCTATCCCTAAGAGTTCTAGCATTCTAGTGAAAAAAATGTTACTTACCAAAATATAGAAATTGTCGGAATCCTGGGCCGGAGAGACACGGCCCTGTAACAATGTCAAGCCCTCTCTGCACAACTAAAGGCGGTGCTTTTTCTGAACTTGAGTCAAGCAGACAATCGCAGCAGGTAAAACTAGAAAAAAAAAAGAAAGAGAATTAGGAAAAAAAGTTTTCCACTCATAGGTAGCCCTATATCATATAGGCTATAGATATATATTTATATATAGGCCTACCACACCCACCCACACACATTTTAATAGATAATTTAGTTAATATTTTTTCGAATATTTGGCATGATTGGAACAAAAAGCGCTAAAAATATTTTAAGTCTTCCAATTTGGGATTTAGGTCCTGGGCTGTTCATAATGTTCTCTATAAGAGTTCAAAAAAAATTCAGCTCAGCCCTGAATCACAATTGGACTGGAATCCCACAAATAAAAGGAAGATCTTTAAAAATTTTTCTTTCTTTTATCAAAAGATAACATGCATCCCCAGTAAAGCGGTAATAAGAGATGAAATTAAAATGTATTTATCTCCGCTAAGTTTTAATTGTCAAATATAAAATTTAATTCAAACAAAATATACAACAATTTTTGAAAAAAATCTGGTGTGACTCGTCGCACAGAACACAACTTTCGATTACCGAAGTTAAGAGAAAGTTGTGTTCTGTGCTTGTCACACCAGATTTTTTTCAAAAATTGTTGTATATTTTGTTTGAATTAAATTTTAATCCCTTCAAATTGACAAACATAGGATTTAACCAAATTTAATAAAATTTTAGGATTTTTATTTTTGTTATGTTGGTAGCACTTATTCTTATCACCTTAAACTATTTTTATCTGAATGGATCTATCCTAAAAAATTTAATTCCATTAGGGATGAAGATTACTAATATTAAGAGATTTGTTCATACATGACGTCATCAGGGTGCAAAATAGTCAGAAATGACTTTTCGCCATGTTAAAGATAGGACAAATTTGAAATTTTGATGTGCTCTCAAAAAGTCACTTTTGCTCCAAAATGAAATTTTTTTGAATTTATGCTCGAAAAAATCCTTATTTATTCTAGTTTTATATAAAAAAAAAATTGGCTCCGATATCTTAAAAGTTTTTTGAGATATTCGCCTAGAAAGAGAAAAGTTTCTCAAAAAAGTTTTTCACGTTCCTCTCTTATTTAAAATAATTCTTGATAATACAGTCTAGGGACGACTCGTCCATCTAAATGCAATGGGCCATTGGAATCTATTGGTATACAACTAAATGGAAGTATTAAGTGTTTCTTTGATTTCTTTTGCTTTTTCCTTGCTCGGCTACGAGTCGCTCCCGCGACTCTTGATAAAACTATATAATTATTAGATAATAATTTCTTAAACGTTGTTCATTTTATTTTGACAATAAGGTAATAATAAATAAATGAATAATTTAAAAGAATGAGCGTTTTTAGAATAAGTCTTTTATGGAAATATAATGCAAAAGACCCTAGAAATTAAACAAGTTGTGACCTGCAGGTGGAAATGAAAGATTTTCAAACAAAATTAATGTTTTTCCTCTTTGAATGCATCAATAAGAAACAAGGATTATAATTTTAGAGGTTTACTAGTTAGGCCTACTTAATTCTTTGTAAATATCCTAATGAAAATAGGAATATGGAATCAAAATTAGCAATTCTATTAGATAAAAAAAAAAGTTTGGTTTGACGAACTGACAGAGAGTACTAGTACTTGGCTATTAAATATATGCTTAGAGTAGATTAGTTAACAGAAATTTAAAAATAACATTTAAAAAAAATAAATTTTTATCCAGATTAGATTAGGCCTATTCAGTACTCCCTTGGAAAACAACACTAAGCATTTGAGCAAAATTGGCCAAAGACTAGCACTTTGCTGATTTACTTTTTCGCCTTTCTCAGTTAACTTGATTTGGAGATCTATTCGTATGATTATACAAAAAAATATTCGATTCAGTTTTTACAAGTTAGGTCTACTAATGGATCAAGTTATCCCAGAAGATGGGCCCCATATCTCTAGTCTAACTGAGGCACCAAGGAATGATTAAGTATTTGAAGACTTAGTACAAAGGAAACGCATGATGGTAGGCACTTGCTTGACTAGTAAAGTAATATAGTCATAAAATATGTTAAATATTATTTTAATATTCTTATGAGGGATAATATGAAATCGAAGATAATTTTAATGTAAAAGTCTTTCTTAACATCTAAAAAGACATTAAGAAGCTAGAATCTCTACCGAAAGGGCTAAATAAAATCACTGTAAATTATTGTGAGTTCATTTCATTCCAAAAATTAAAACGTTCCACCCTTCAAATATTATTTAAATACAAGACATTCATATAGCCCTATATTATAATTGGGGCCACAACAAAAAAAAGATTCAACCCAAAAACCAAAAACAAAATATGCCGCCACCCCATTTTTGGGGGAAAAAACCGTAACCAAAACCGAAACTTGTCTTTCCTATAAAAAATATATTTTTTTTTTTTTTTTTTTATGAAATTTTTCCCTTAAGATAAAAATATTTTTTTTTTTGGGGAAAAAAAAATTTTTTTTTCTTACCAAGGGGAAAACATTTGACCTTTTTTTTAAGACTAAGTTTCGGCGGCTCTTTGGGGGGGAAAAAAACAACAACAGCAACCAAGACTTTGGGGCGAACCGAGCCAAGCCGGAACCAAAACCAAAACCAAATATTCGGTCGGTTCCTAATTATAATATATAATATATGAACAAGTATGATCGAGTCTATAGGCTTAGAATAAGGAAAATGTCTTTCACTTTCAAGAACTATATTCATTTAGAATTAATTATACATCTCAGAATTTTACAAAATATTCATTTCTTTAGTTAGTAATTTCGAATTATATTAGCCATGGTGAGAGAGATCAATTACAGACAAAATGGACTAACGAGAGAAAAGAACTCGAAGCATATATGTTTGAAATGGTATATGAAAGAATCTGACTTAAAAAAAAAAATTGATAATATAAAATATGGAAATTGCCAATAAGTAAGAGAGCAAACAATAAATAATAACCGATGGCATCCACTCATATATAGTTCAACAAAAATATTGAGGAATTGTTAAATTTTTATGTTATTTATAAGTATTATATGTTTAAAGTGTATAATAAACAAATAATAAGTAATATTAAATCGAAATACCTAAGCAAAACGATTGAGAAGGGAGAGAGAACGGCCGGGGTGGCTGGCTGGCGTCATGGCTGCCGGTCAAATGAGAGAGCTTCGGTTTCCTTAGAGAAACGAGCGCAGAGACATTGCTAGTCAAGATTCTCCCCTCTACTGACCTGGTCAAGCGTCTTGTATTGCCTTAAACGCAGGTGTACCATGGCGCCAAAGAATACAGCCCCGTGATTGGTTAATTAGTGAGGAGTGGGAACTCGACTGCAGAGAGGGGGAAAAGATTGAAAAAGAAAGTGGGGGAGGTCTCCCACCCAACTTTTTGAAATTATATTAATAGTTAGAATATACGGGGAGAGTGGAAGATTCCATTTTATTATTTAAATAAAAGGGGAGTAAGGGTAGTGAATAAAGAGCAGATCTTTTCTATTATTTCAATAAATATTAAGAACAACTAAGCAATAGGATATATGAAAACGTTTCTTATAGTAATGAATATTTTCTCTGTATAGGGGAATTAATAATTATAAATTCAGGAAAATGGAAAGAGAGATTTCAAACGAAATTGAAACTTTTATAACTCGTGAGTTTAAAAAATTGGGCCTCGCAAATTCTCTCTCTTAATAAATGCATTTCAATTCTCTTTCTCTATACAGTGGTACCTCGAGATACGAGTTGAATTCGTTCCGTAACCTTGCTCTTATGTCAATTTGCTCGTACTTCAAAGCACTTTTCCCCATTGAAATTAATTGAAATGCCATTAATCCGTACCAGCCCCAAAAATGCTACCCATAATTGTTTTTGTTACGTGTTTTTGAATAAGAAAAATCTGGTGTGACTGGTCGCACAGCACACAACTTTCTCTTACCCTTTGGCAATCAGTCAGATTTTTTATCCATCCTATTATCTTAGCAAACAAATAAGTTGATATCCTTTCCAGAGAGGTAACAAGTATTATATAATTAATTTTAACGATCGTCTATATGAAGAATAAAAACTACCTCAAAAACAAAACAAACAAAAAAAAAAAAACTTCAAAAATGATCAATGTTTGGAAAAAAAGGAAAACAAATTAAAATATATAACTGTCAGAAATATTCAAAAATTCGCTGCTAACACTGCCATGACTAGAAAAGAAGGGGTGATCTTCATAAAATATTTAACAAGTAGCGCTATAACCTCGCTATAAAATAATTAAATAAAAATCCTAATTTTTTATGATTATAATTAAATATTAAATACCCAAAGAAAATTTTTTTTTTTTGTCGTTTCATTAGAAAAAAAAAAAAAAAAAAATGTTAAAAATATCAAAGTTTTCACTTTTTGTCAATACTACCTACAATTGGTTTACTTTTTGTTCGCAAGTTTATTATTCTGTGTTATATTTAAATGTCTAAATAACATTATTTTTAGCCAATTCACTGCTCTCGGTTAGATATACATATATGTTCTCCTGAACAAATATCTAGAGTGTTCTGGTTTAAACAAGTTTTGGTTTGGTTTTGCAAATCTGATTTTTTTGGCATTTTCCGGCTCCTACGCTGATAATCGTTTTTGAATTATATTATCATCACAAAAAAAACGTGATAGATGAAAAATTGAATTAAATTTAATAAAATAGAACACCAAGCTGTGAATTTCATTTCACAAACCGATTTTTAAATATACGTATATTATAATATAAAATTTATGGTTATTATTTTTAAATTTTTTATAAAAACCATTAAATGTTCATTAATCTTTTCATTGAAGGAGTTAATGTGATATTTAAAGAAGTATGTCTTTGAGAGCAAAAAAAGTGACATGAAAACAATATTCGTATAATTGTTATTTAATTAAGTTTCAAAAGGAATTTTTTTTAAATTAAGCATGAAGAGATCAGTAGTCTTTTTTCGTTCTCTTTTTACAATTAATGATTTAAAAAATCGAATGGGAAAGAAATTATTTTGATCAAAGGAAATCCTTTGACAAAGGGAAAGGAAATATTTTGCTTTCAATTTCCATTAACTTAATAATTATAAATATTATATAAACAAAAAAAAAAAATAAAAAATAAAAATCTGGTGTAACTGGTCGCACAGCACACAACTTTCTCTTACCTTCGGTAATCGAAAGTTGTGTTCTGTGCTTGTCACATCAGAATTTTTTGTGTCGACATATAAGCTTATTTAGTTTCCGCCTATATATAAAATATTTATATATATATAGACCTATATATTTTTTTACATTAAAAAAAACATTCACACTTTTTTCTCATTCACACTCACATTCACCCACACATACACACAGTCTTTTCGGCAACTAAGGCCATTTAAGACTTTTAACGATACTCGTATGTTTAAATATATCTATTGGGGGTCCAGGCATTTCTATTTAAGCCATATGGTATCCAAATGCCTTAAATAAAATCATCGGACTGTCTGGAGTCCGAACCCGCGATTTTGGTATACGAGGATAGCATGCCCCTGCAACAAGCCCCGAGGGCCGCCGATATATTAAAATTCAAGATGTAAAATTTATAAACATGGGTAAATATTTATCTTTTGTTATCATGGCAACCATTAATCCTATTTTTCCTATGAAGTACAAGTTCAGAATATTTCAATGGCAAAATGAGAATATCCATTTTAAATAGCATCTAAAAAATCATTGATTTTTGAATTTTAATCAAAATCGTTGAAGCGAATTTTGAGAAAATCGAAAAAACTGAAAAAATACATCAGAAAAGTACTAGTAATCTTGAGTCGATTTTAAAAGCTTAATTTCACCCCCTAGGGGGGGTTCCTAACTTGAATATAAAATTTCATCCTCCTAGTTCCTAGTTCCATTCCTTCATGCTTTAAATTGAACCCAAACAGACAGACACAATCGACAGAGAGACAGACCATGTCGCGACAACCACTTTTTTGGATTCAGGGCCCTCAAAACGGGTATATCCATCAAAATCTCGTTATCGAATTGTTCACATTAATCCAATACTTTCTTTCTATATAATTATATTAACATATATATAGAGGCAAGAGAAAATAAAAATGAATATTTATTTTATTAATTTTATAAGGAAAGTAAAAAATAAATAAAAATCGAAAGGATGATCTCACCTGAAGCAACCATTGATTGATGATTTATTTATTTTTGGGTTGTTAAAAATAGTGGGAAGATCTTAAAAAAAAAAAAAATTGTAAGCTAAGAATAATTTTTTTTAAATCAAGAAATAAGAATTTTTTTTTTGCTAAATTTTTGATCTTGTTTAATTTTTATATTATTCTAACTGTAAGTAAAATATATCGGCGTGTATATAAACTGTAAAGGATTAAAAATTAATTAAATTAAATATCTTTTAGCCAACCTCGAATACCAAAAGTCGCGGGTTCGGACCCCAGACAGTCCGATGATTTTATTTAAGGCATTTGGATACCAAATGGCTTAAATAGAAATGCCTGGACCCCCCAATAGAACCCAGGAGCGGGAGGTGGGGGGGGCAAAGGACACATCCCCCCCCCCAGCCAACAGAGAGGGGGGCAGAGGGGGAAAAATTTTTTTTTTTTTTTATTTTATTTATAAAAAAAATTGATATATTTTAAATTTTGAAAAATAAAATCTTCTAAATTAAAAGAGTAAAAAATTCATTTTTTTCAAAATTTTTCAAAAAAATTTTAAAAAAAACCACCACAAATTTAAAAAAAAATTTATATTAAAAAAATGATTTGATTTAAAATATAAAATTATTAATATGTAGAGTAGTTTTTTTTTTTTTTTATTTAAATAAATAAAATAAATTAAATTTTTTAAAAAAAAAATTTTTCCCCCTGGATTAAATTCGGTCCGGGGGCCCCTCCCAAGAAATATATTTAAACTTACGAGTATCGTTAAAAGTCTTAAATGGCCTAAGTTGCCGAAAAGACTGTGAATGTGAGTGTAAATGAGAAAAAAGTAGGAATGTTAAAAAAAAAAATCTTTTAGCCAAATTTGGGGTACCTATTTGTAAGTAAATTTCAAGAAAAAAGTTTGACTTCCGGGGGAGGGGGTGGAGGGGGGACACCCAAGAAAAAGTTAAAATGACGCTAATGCAATCAGCATGATCTCATTAAGGAAGTCAAATCGCAAGACAAGGTATAGTCTATAAAATAATTTGGTGAGAAGAGAGAAGAGGGGATAGAATATTTAATTATAATATTTTTCTCTTTTGCTATATATAGACTCTAATAGTGCGGAAAAGTAAAAGTGATGTTATAATAACCGCACGATGCGATACATGGTTGCCTAACTTCTAGATGGTCAAGTTTTATTTTTCTATTAATTCACGTCTCACTCATCTTTTCTAATTTTAATGTAGCCAGAGTGGCCTTGCGTCAGGTTAAATAATTGCCGAGATTAGTTCAAGCAAGACTGAGCAAGGTTAACTTTAGGATAGGTGGCCCTTAGTGACAAATTCTTACAGTAGCAGACGAAAGAAACTTTAATAATATTTACACTGATGAATAGAGCCTAAATAACTTTTAAAAATTAAGTAAGCTACGTGTAAAAATTAGATTCTATAAAAACAAAATAAAACATTTTTTTTTAAACAGGAATTTAAAATTTATATTTAGT
>JAKCPI010009262.1:0-12718 GCA_023213315.1 Euborellia annulipes | reverse complement strand
AATTGTATATGATTACACTAAACATTAAAATACCTAAGATCGTGTATTGTTGACAATTATTTCTGCCCTGATGAAGGTAGTGACAGACGACCGAAACGTCCGGTAAATACATAACGTCCTCTAGAAGAAAATCTCTTGCAAAATTTTTTTTTCAAAATTACTTTAAGATGGTCAAACAGACGAACACTCAGCTATTAATTAAGCTAATGGATGATCTCTGTCCAGACAATGGCTCGGTCTTGATGATGGTCCTATATGCAATCGAAACTTCGGCCCTGGCACATTAATTATTAATAAATAAAGTCAAATAACTTCTAGCTGCTGCTTGTTGGAAAAATCCACAAACCTTTAAAAATGGGGGCTCCAATGGCAGAGGTCAAAGGCCAAAAAATAAAAATAAAAATAGAAATTTTCGAACACATTGCATGAGTATTGTCAAAGTTTAAAAGAAAATTCTCTACGCAATGAATAAAAAATAGCCCATAAAAATCCGTCAAGTAGTTTTGGAGTTTATATCAATTAAAAATCAAAATAATTAAATTTCGCAATTATCCTTTCTATCCAAATGAGTTTAATTATAGAATAACAATCGTGAAATTTAATTATTTAATTTTTAATTTGTTAATATAAAACCCAGCTCAAAAACTACTTGAGGAGGATTTTGTATCCCCCCTATTTATATGTTTATTTGAAAATTCTCCCCCCCCCCCCCCCCCCCCCCCCCCCCCCCCCCCCCCCCCCCCCCCCCCCCCCCCCCCCCCCCCCCCCCCCCCCCTTTTTATTATTTATTTAAGTCTTAAAAGCTCATAATGCTATGGAGTTTATTTTAATAAATGATAATCTTGTTGTTTGTCCTTCTGCAACATCTATATCTACTCTATTGCCTCCTGTTCTGACTACTCTGCATATATTATTCGAACCCATTTCGTCTAGTTTTGGTCAAGAGCCAAGAGAAATCCCCTAACTCTCTCTCTACTGTTCTACCAGATGTGTATTGCTGGTTGTCTAAACGCCAGGCGCCCCCATCGCCTAAAGCTGAGATCTTCACTTCTCTCAAACTAGCAAAGCTGTAAGTGTTACTTATTGGCGAGCCAAACATCCCATGACGAACCCAGGATCTCCAGCCTGGTGCAATGGACACCCCGCGCTACCCTGGAAAGGTTGGAAATCCTGGGTTCGATTCCCGGAGGCAATGGGATGTTTCCCCCTCGCCAATAAGTAACACTCACACCTAGATATCTATCATGGCTTTCGGTCTATATCTTATAGTGTTAAAGAAAAATAGCCCTCAGGGCTTGGTGTAGGGGTTAGCGTGCTAACCTCGTATACCAAGCGTCGCGGGTTCGGACCCCGGACAGTCCGATGATTTTAAGGCATTTGGATACGAAATGGCTTAAATAAGAATGCCTGGACCCTAATACATATTTTCATAATAACGGATATCGTCAAAGTCTAATATGGCGCCTAAGTTGCCGAAAAGACTGTGTGAATGTGAGTGTGAATGAGAAAAAAGTGTGAATGTTTTTTCAAAAAAAAAATAAATAAATAAATTTTTTGTATTTAATTAATTAGCTGGAACCTTTCAAATGAAATGGAATAAAACGCTTGCTTCCCTATGGGCAGCACTAACACCATCTCTTGCCGCCTAGAGTAACCAGCTTCTCATTCGGCGTTTTGCGGTTTTTCGAGACGCGCACCTCCAAAATAAATAAATATGTGGCCTGCGGGTTATTTGCGCAAGATCAAGAAAGCACATGTCTTGGAATAAAAGGAAGCGTTTTAATACAGGGGTTTTTTCCAATAGGAACGACGCATTTTGTTTTTGACATTTCTCGAATAGGGAAGTGTAGTTAGCCCGGCGATTCTTTGACATTTTGAAACTTCACTCTATGCTAGTTAATCATGGAGAGATACACACTTCAACAACGTTTGCAAATTATTCAACTTTTTTTATCAAAGTTCACGTTCTATGTCAAATTTACGTTTAGCGGATTTTCCCTTAAGGAAAAATAAAAACCGCCCTTGAAGCATTGTCCTCGCTTTTGCAAACTTTTATTCAAAAGATGGATAAGCAATTTATTCTCTTTTAACAGACCACATTTCGGCTCCCGGGTGGCCCAAGGCGGGCATTGTGACTAGTAAATAAATAAAGATGATATGGTGACAGCACCAGTTTTATTGTTACTTGGGTCTATTTTTATATAGGCGTCATTCTTTTTAAGTTGATATCGAATTTAGATATCATCAATCTTAATTCTAATAAAGAAAGCAAGCAGGCAAGAGGCTCGTCCTCTAGGAGGTTAGTTATGCTATCCGAAAAAAAAGAAAAGGCCACGCCTCTTTTTCTTAATTTGGAATTCAAATTGAGTGGGGCGTTGACTTGAAAGAGAGAGCCTCAATTAATTCAAAAGATATTTATATATAGGGAGGGCGTCTCTTCAAAAAAAAGAGAAAGAGAAGAAAGAAAAAAAAATTTATTTTAATAAAAAACAAAAAAGAAATGAAAAATTTGCAATTCTTTTCATTTTGACTACTACACTAGACGCCACGGCGGTAATCGAAAGTTGTGTTCTGTGCTTGTCTTGAGCTTTAGAGGTGCAACGTTCTTGATGGTTTGTCTACTCACAGTTAAATAAATCCGGAAGCGACAAACTCACCTGAAACAAAAAACAAACAAACAAATTAATTAATTAGAATACAAAGGTTTGTATGTCTAATAGAAAGAGCCCAAGACTCGTGGCTTCGAAAGAAGACGTTAAGCTTCTCGTGCCTGGAGGTCACGGGTTCGATTCCTGACCTTAAACAAATTTAAAAAATCTGGGGTGACTGGCGCACAGCACACAACTTTCTTTCTCTTACCCTTCGGTAAGAGAAAGTTGTGTGCACGGTGCTGGTCACACCAGGTTTTTGTGTCGAGAAATCGCCTATTTAAAATTCAAAGTTAACCCGGGGGGGGGGGAGGTAGGAATAGATTAAATTCATCCCTCCATGCTCTGTGACTTTTACTTTTATATACCTCATTGAAATAAGAGCAATAAATTGGTAAAATATTCCCTGGAGAGGGGGAGATAATCGTTTTTGTTACAAATGAGAATAAATGCGATCTCTTGATGTGATTATAATCTTAAATTTTATAAATGATCTTTTCAAAAGATCTTTTAATAAATAATGAAACGTTAATTACCCGGATAATCTTTAGATAAAAGTTTTCTCTCTCCTTCTCTTTTGTTTGGCAGAGATTCAAAATTCTCTTCTTCTTTTTATTTAAATTTACACTCGAATAAAATGAATTTATTTGTACTAGCGATGGTAGGGTTGCCGATAGGCCCTGGCGGGCGGCGTCTCGGGATATGACTAAGAAATGTACAGATAAATAGATAAATTAAATAGTAGGCTGGGATGAGTAGTGTAAAGGGATTGGAGAATAATAACCAGCAGATTTATCGATCCACCTGACGTCCTTTATTCGGCAGATATTTCGATGCATTTTTTGACATAATGATAGCCTAAAACCATCCCCGGAAAATTTTCTATCTATTAAAAATAACTTCATGAAAATTGGTCCAGTAGTTTCGGAGTTTATGCGTTACAAACATACTTTGTCTTTTATATAATAGTATAGATATATTATAGATATAGTAGATATATATCTTATGATCTAAGAAAAATAATAATATTAATAATAGTTATATATATTTATTCATAATTAAAAAATTACAATTACACTTTCGGTGTTGAAAAAAAAAATGAAATTTTATTTTAATTATATAACACTTTTTTTATTTACACGGTTCTTTTGTATATAATAATGTATTTTATTCATATGAAAATGTAAACATCTATAGATTTTGAAATTAAAAATATCAAAAACTATTTACAAATTCACAAAATTATAATATAAATTGGCTAAATAATACAAAAAAAAAAAGAAAAAAAAAAATGATTCATATAATTTAATTTTCCTTCAATTTTTAACTTTTTATCCTTTTTAGTAATTAATTTAAGTGATTTTCCTCCATTGTGAGTAAATTATTGGGCCCCGATGGGGTCCCAAAAAGACTCTAGTAAAAATGATCATTGGTGGGCCGCTGAGGCTAACCTAGAAAACAAAGAAATGCATTTGCTTCGTATTGCCCAAGCCATGGACACCGAAAAAGAAGATGGAAATGAAATTATGAGTGTAGAATTTGAAAAACGTGAGACCCAGACACCAATGAAAAAGGAAAATTGAAGAGACAGATAATTCTTCACATGAATCCAAAATAATAAAGGATCAGGTGAGCCAATCATCAGGTCAATCAATTAATGTTATTTCTCATCCTAATAGTGCCTCGAGAGTCTTACAATACTCTGCGGACAAAAATCAAAACTCAAATTTTTCTTCTAAGGAAAATCAAGATCCAAAGATAACTTCTCAAACTATAATAGAGAACTTATATGCAAAAGCATGTAGTTCAAATAGGTATTTGTCTTCGGACCTGGGTCCATACTGTTTGTTTATTGAAATATGAATAAAAAAATTAAAATACATGCCATGTTTATAGGCAAGTTGATTAGGGATAATTTCATGTCAATTTATAAAAATATTAAGCTTATCCATTCAGTCGACCGGAAAAAGGTGAAAATTTTATTAGATTCATATGAGCAAGCAAATTCCTTAATTGAAGCCAATTTTTGGGCCAAAGAAAATTTATGTTGCTACATTCCGAACTTTAAATTATACAAACAAGGCGTAGTAAGGAATATCGAGGCAAAATTTGTCTGAAATCTCCTCCAAAAACAATTATTTTATCCCCAAATGGATGTTTAGATGAAGTTATGTCTTGCAATAATAAATTTAACACATCCAGAGATTTAACATCAGCCATTGAAGCTTCGTCCCATAAAATTAAATTGACGTTCCTCAATTCTTCTGCCAATTTACTTTTTTGGCGTAATAGAGGAAACAGAGTTTTCCACTAATGGCACAGGAAATTTAAAAGTGGAATGTACTGTTCTTCCCCCTGGCAATAAATTTGCTGCAATACCTGTCCAAGCTACCGGTAATACAGATTTTCCTTGAGATTTTAATAAATATATTAATGTTTTATATATATATGTTTTTCCACATCCTCCTGGAGCATCTATAAAAAATAATTTTTCATTTATTTCATTGTTTACAGATGAAATAATTAGATCTACAATATTTTTTTGTTCATTATTTAATGAATCGTAAAGCTTTTGTGCTTTCGAAGTAATATCAAAATTAATTTCTTCAACTAAATTAGTTTCTTCCATTATTACTTCAGGTAAGTCAAAATGTTTTAATGATTTTCCATATTGGTTGAGATACTTTTGTATTTTCATTGAGGCAAATTCTTCTGGATCTATATCATTATTAAACTCTAAATCTTCTATTAAAAATTCTTTATATTTATTCCACAAATCAAATGGATTTTTAGGTTGGCAAAATATTAAAATATATGAAAATAGGATTCTTAATTGATTAGGCATCCTGAGGGATGATGCCTCTTCTAAACATCTTTCCCATTCCGAATCATCTTCAAGGAGCCTCATTTCTCGAGCTGCTTCTCTATAACTTTCACATAATTTCCCATCAATAGTTCTTAAATCTTCGAACGATGTTGGTCCGGCTTTATGGAGTAGCAAAACTCTTAAAAAGAATAATTCCCCTTGAGATGGGCTTACTGTGTATAAGCGGCCTATTGTATTTCCTGCTCCCCTTGTCTTTTTTCCATGTTTTATTTGAATTATTCCACACATAATGATTTGGAACATCTTTATATAAAATATTTCGTGTTTCAGGATCTATTTTATTAAGATCGAAAAATGCAGTTAATGTAGTTTTTTGATTTGCTTCTTTAGCTAAAGCCTGTTCTTCTTGACCTTGTGCAAAATAAATATTTTGTTCCAAAGGCAAATGCACTGCCAAACGCATTATTGAATGGGATTGTCCTTGAAGGGGATATTCAAATAAACGCCAACATGATTCCGGCGAACCTATATATCTTGTGTCTAAATAGGTAGTGATTTCGTTCCATTCTAAATGATTGCCCTGAATTTCTTGATTAATTTTTATAGTTGCACAATCATATCCTTTATACACATATTTAAATAAATATTTTACAGCCTTTACTGTGGAACACACTTCTACATTTATATGAGCATTATATTTTAAAGATAAATATGGATTATATGGTACGACCCACCTATTATCTAAAAAAATATTTCGGCCTTGTTTTTTCAATTGAATAACATTTCCATTATTTTTTCTTTGATATAATGGATATCCTTGAACATTGGCTAGAGTTCTTTCACAAAATTGTTTTGGATAATTTTTTGAACATTTGCCCTCTTTCATACATGGAGATAAGGGATTAATATCTCCACAAGGTCCATGAATCATGCAAGATTGTATTATTTGATAAAGTCGAGGGTTTTCAGATTTATCCGGTATCTCTGCTTTAACGATTTTGTCAATGATATTTTCATCGCGTGGTTTGTTTTCGGAATCCAATATAAGAAGAATATGCACATGAGGTAATCCACGTTTTTTGGAATTCTATTGCATATACATAGCCATCAACTTTTCCAAAAATTTGTTTTTTTAATAAATCTTCCAAAAAACTTTTTAATTTTAAATTGAAAACTCTCGCCACGATATCAGGACGATTTTCTGCCTTCTCCCAAGGTTTAATGTTATCAACTATTTCAATCCATTTCGGATTGCAAGTGAATGTTATGAATAAATCTGGCTTGGAAAATTTTTCCACAATTGCCATCGCGTCTTGAAATCGCTGCTGCATGTTTCTTGGACTACCTATAAAAGTTGATGGCAAAATAAAAAGTTTTCCAGGAGGAACTTCATGATCTGTAGTATTGTTAATATGGTCCATTAGCCCTTGATATTTTTCAACTCTAAGCTGCTTCTGGTTATTTCTAATATAATCAAGTCTTTGACTTTCTACCGTTATATAACTATCAACAATATACTGTTGGAATAATTTCCTGAACTGTGTATTAATGAAAATTCATCTCTAATTGCCAAGCGAAAGCTATAAAATTGAAGAGGGGTTACACGTTGACGACGAGTAGTTCTTCTTTCAACATTATGTTCTAAACCTAAATGCCATCCAAATTCTCCAAAAGGGAATAATAGTGGATACACCATTGGATCACGACATGGATCAGTGTTTTTAATTAATTTTAAACCCTCACTTTTCGAATGTACAATTAATTCTCTTCTGCTTGGGGGGTTCACCACTTTCTCCCAAAAATATAACTGAAATATTTAAACATCAAGGCTCATTATACCTTCTTGACCTTTGGAAGGAGGGTTTGAACCAATTTCTCCCGAAACTGTGACTGCAATTTTTTGTCGTCGAGCTCTCTTTGTTCCCCGTCTTGAAACTTTTTAAATATCTTTAAAAAAACCTACATACCCGGGATATCTACTTACAACTTGTAAGAGTTTATTAGATACCTGTTGATCCAATTCTTCGTCAATGTAAATACTTACAATCTCTTTAAAACTAATAAGAGATTCAAAAAGTGATCTAAAAGGATATTGATCAGACTTAGATAAGCCTTAATGAAGAAATCTTACATAAAGGGGTATCTGGCCATGTAAAAAGTAAGCAAAAGGGTCTTTGTCATATAGGAGGAGGACTAAATGAACTCAACCTAGCAAAGGGTAAAGAGCCATTAATTCAAAAAAAAAGTGCACCATAACCTTTTGTTTCAACATTATCATAAGTGAATCAGTTTCCAAGAAGCTCTTAAGTTTTCTCATTTCTACAAGAAATATCTTATGATTTCCATTTTATATATTTTTTAAGTTATCAAGTTAATCATTAATTAATGTGATTACTAATATTTTAAATTATTATGAAATCATGATCACTAATCTCCTTAACAGATAATCTTTGTCAGTCCAAACAAATATAGGTTAACCCTCTAAAATGTGTTCCCCTATTTTCAAAATCTGAATTTTAAATAATTGGATAAATGTCCCTCTCGTCTGTCTAATGCAATTCCAAGTCCATGAATACTGTCATCTGAAGTATTTGCTAATTGTTGCTATTGTCTCATTTCATTCTTTTATTCGATCATGTGTGCCACAGCATCCCTTTCTCTTTCTCTTTGCTCTTGTTTCACTGTCCTCAGTCATATGCCTATGTGCTTCAGCATCCCTCTCTCTTTCTCTTGCTCTTGTTTCTTTGTCTCTCATAGCCTTTCTTCCATCCCTCTCTTTCTCTCTTGCTCTTGTTTCACTGTCCTCTCTCATATGCCTATGTGCTTCAGCATCCCTTTCTCTTTCTCTTGCTCTTGTTTCACTGTCCTCTCTCATATGCCTATGTGCTTCAGCATCCACTTTCTCTTTCTCTTGCTCTTGTTTCACTGTCCTCTCATATGCCTATGTGCTTCAGCATCCCTCTCTCTTTCTCTTGCTCTTGTTTCACTGTCCTCTCTCATATGCCTATGTGCTTCAGCATCCCTCTCTCCTTTCTCTTGCTCTTGTTTCACTGTCCTCTCTCATATGCCTATGTGCTTCAGCATCCTCTCTCTCTTTCTCTTGCTCTTGTTTCACTGTCCTCTCTTCCTCTACCCCCTTCTCTTTTCTTGTCCCTCTACCCCCCTTCTCTTCTCTCCTTGTTCTTCCTCTCTCACCTCGCCCCTCTCTCTCTTTTTTTGTTTCCTCTATCCTTCCCCTCTCTCTTCTCTTGTTTTCCTCTCTACTTCCCTCTCTCTCTCTTTGTTACTTCCTCTTCATATGCCTATGTGCTTCAGCATCCCTCTCTCTTTCTCTTGCTCTTGTTTCACTGTCTCTCTCTTGCGCCTATGTGCCCTCAGCATCCCTGATTCTTTCTGGCTTCCAAATAAAAATAACAAAAAAATATCTTTAGTAAAATAGTAATACTATAGGCCTAATATAAAGAACCAAACGTATATTTTTTTTTTATCTTCAAGCAACTGAACACAAATGAGAGATGAGAAGTTGTAAGGGGAGGTTGTATTTAAAAATAAATTAAGAAATGGGCAGCCAAGAAATTAGCATTTACGAAATGAAACTTCGAGTATTGGATGTGGAGGTTCAATTCGTAGAGGCAAATCTCCTGCCCGCCTTCCTTATTTGTCATATTTGAGATAGACATTTCTCAGCTAATTGGAGGCATAGCACAGAATGTCTAATAAAATATTATGCCAAAAAAATATTATTGCAATTATCATTTTTCATTATTAACAGAAACCAGTAGCGTAGCCAGGATTTCTGCTTGGGGGGGGGGCCCAAAAGTTTTATGAACCCCCCCCGCCCCTTCACCAAGAAACTTAAAGTGGAGAAATTTTTTTAGATAATATAATAATTATAAATAAAAAACAAATTAAAAAAATTTTTTTTCTTGAAATAAAAAATAATTTTAATACAAAATTCGTAAATATTAGAGATTTTTTCAATTATTTATAAGTTTTTTGTTAGTTTTTAGAATTTATGAGAGTTAATAAAATATTTATTTAAAAAAAAAAAAAATATCGTTAGGGAAAACAATAGGTATTTTTTGTTTTGAGAAGGCTTTGGGGGGGGCCCGGCCCCCCTGGGCCACCCCTGAATACGCCACTGACAGAAACCTTTTTACTCCAAAATAAAATAACATTAAAACTGTTTTATTATTAGAAATTCAAATGTTGACATCCTTTAGATTAGAGGTTTCCAACCTATTGCAGATCAATTTTCAAATACCCCCTAATCTATAGTAGTTCTATATTTTATAAATCTTTTTAATATTTAATGCAAATAAATGTTTGTAAATTTTTTGTAAATATTTTTGTTTGCTTCCGGTCCCAATAAAAATTTATTTCAATACCAATCAAGTTAAATAAATAGGTTATATTTTATTTATTTATTATTATCTATATATTATATTAATAGATAGATTGTTTTGGGTTTGGATTTATGATTGTTTTTAAAGTGAAACTTTAATTTGATAGCCTCAATGCATGGGCGTACCCAGCGAGGGGCAGGGGCAGCGGCACCCCCCCCCCCCTAGAAGCAAGAAAAAAAAATTAAATGTTTATAAAGTGATGAAACGAAACAAAATTAGGTAGGGTGATAGCAGACGGGGACTCAGTAGGACTCTGGAGTTTTTATGCCTTTAATTCGAATGCTTTTCCCCCATATATAAAAAAAAAAGCTATGTCACAATCTGGACAGCTATGATCTGCCCCCCCTGGACGACCATGATCTGCCCCCCTCTAGATTTGATTCTGGGTACGCCCTTGCCTCAATGTTTGAATATTAAAAAATAAAAGTTTGGTTCTTCTAATTTTTACTTTGTTTTTATAATAATTAAGTAAATATTTACATTATAAAAATTACCAACCTGCGGCTTTGAGATCGTTGCTTTCTCTTTCTTTCTCGAGCAGCCATCCTAGAGTCCAACTTGGCTCTTTTAGGAGGCCTCCCCGGAGGAGCCATTTTTTTACTTTTTATTATTTAATAGATCAATATATAGATCGGTTTATGCGAAGACACTAAGGTTTTGCCAAGATTATGAAGTAAGAAATTAATTATAAAATAAAATTTAGATTAAACTCACCTTAATATAAATAAATAATTCGATTTAACAAATCAATATTATTAATTAAATTGAAATATTTGATAATGAATTGAGAAAAGGAAATATATTTATATGATAATTTTTCATCAACAATGCAAAGATACGAAATGAAGACAAAACAAAATGTTCAACTCTAAAATAATTTAATAATAATGAATTTTAATATGAAAATTAATTATAAAATAAAATTTTGTTAAAACTCACCTTAATATAAATAAATAATTAGATTTAATATATTATTAATAATTAATAGATATCGGATTAGTAGAGCCTTACAAATTTAATTAGCAATCAGTGACATTCAATGATAATACAAAGAATACATGAATCTTTTCATTTCTAACATCGCCACACGGACAATTGCAAGGAATACTATTCTAATATGAAATTAATTATTATAATAAAATAAAAAATATATTTGTAAGAGCGAATATGAAATTTATTAAAAATATTAATAAGAGAGAATATAAAATTATTAAAGACAAATAAAAAAAAAACATTCACTAATATAAATATTTCTCTATACATTTCCTATGGGATAAATCGTAACTTTAAAAATTAATAACTCAAAAAGTTATGGGAATTTCGGGATGAAAATAATTTTCCTGTAATCCCGAGAAGGTCCTCTTTATGGATAAAAAATTTCATTTCAAAATTCCAACGGGAAGTTGCCTAAATAAAGCGTGACAGACAGACAGACAGACAGACAGACAGACAGACAGACAGACGGACATTAGTGAATTATATATATAGACTAGCCGCGTCGCCCGCCTTCGGCGGGCTTCGCGCCTGTAGCGGGGGCTTCGCCCCCCTGGACCCCCCTCCAGCTGGCTCGGGCCCGCCTGCGGCGGACCCTCGCCTTTTCTTATTTATGAGAACCCGTGGCGCCCGCCTTTGCGTATAGACAGGGGGGCTTCGCCCCCCTGGACCCCCGCCAGCTGGCTCGGGCCCGCCTGCGGCGGACCCTCGCTTTTTCTTAATTATGAGAACCCGTGGCGCCCGCCTTTGCGTATAGACAGGGGGCTTCGCCCCCCTTGACCCCCGCCAGCTGGCTCGGGCCCGCCTGCGGCGGACCCTCGCCTTTTCTTATTTATGAGAACCCGTGGCGCCCGCCTTTGCGTATAGACAGGGGGCTTCGCCCCCTGGACCCCCGCCAGCTGGCTCGGCCCGCCTGCGGCGGACCCTCGCCCTTCTTAATTATCAAAAAAAATTATCATTACTATTCCAAACCAGTGCCTGCTTGAAGATTTGTTTACATTCATGGAATACACAAATGAAAAGAATACTTAAATATTTCTCTATACATTTCCTATGGGAGAAATCGTAACTTTAAAAATTAATAACTCAAAAAGTTCTGGGAATTTCGGGATGAAAATAATTTTCCTGTAATCCCGAGAAGGTCCTCTTTATGCATAAAAAATTTCATTTCAAAATTCCAACGGGAAGTTGCCTAAATAGAGCGTGACAGACAGACAGACAGACAGACAGACAGACAGACAGACAGACGGACATTAGTGAATTATATAAATAGTAATCCATTACTCTGCGTTTCCAATCAATGAAAAATACTATCTTGAACCCTTCACTTTTTCTTTCACCTCTTTTATCTCCCTTATTATAAATACACCAGGTAGTAGATTATGAGCATAATTGCCGGTCCCCACAATTTGGCATGGTTTTAAGACAGTACATCTAAATGTATAATAAAGGGAGAGAAAAGAGGTGAAGGGTTAGAGGGGACCACCGCAGTTACGGCAAGATAGTATTTTTCATTGATTGGGATACCAGGTAGAGGATTATGAACATAATTGCCGGTCCTCACAATTTGAAATGGTGTTAAAGCTGTATATTTAAATTTATAACAGAGAGTGTTAAAAGAGGTGAAGTGGTTAGAGGGGACCACCACAACTGGCGGCAAGATAGTATTTTTCATTGATTGGGATACCAGGTAGAGGATTGCTAGCCCATAATTGCCGGTCCTAGCCAATTTGGCATGATGTTAAGGCCGTATATTTAAATTTATAACAAAGAGAGAGAAAAGAGGTAAAGGGGTTAGAGAGGACCACCGCAGCTGGCGGCAAGATAGTATTTTCATTGATTGG
>JAKCPI010009261.1:0-14547 GCA_023213315.1 Euborellia annulipes | reverse complement strand
TGTTCTTGGTAGCTATTGTGTTTGTACACTGTTTTTTTATAATGTTTTACTAGAGTATATACTGAGGAGGGGGTGAGCTATTCAGCTAGTTTTATTTATAAAACTAGTAGAAAAGATTTATTTATATATTATAAAGGAAAAGGTTTTATCAAAATGACCGAATCTCTCTCGTTTTTGTGATGAATGTTTCTTTTTATCCATCCATAGAAAAGAGAAGAATAAAAAAAAAAAAAGGTTTTGATAAATCGACAGGGAGAAAGAGAAATCCCTTCCTTTCTAAGGTGTTTGTTTGTTCCATTTCAAAAATCCTTCGATTTCCACTTCAAATTTGATCAAATTAATCAGAGAGTGAGAAAAATTTAAATCTTTTCTTTTCTTTTCTGCACTCATTTGTCTCAACTTCCGCCCCCCCGGCCCCCTCCCTCCCTCCCTCCCCCCAACTACTCAAATTGACATATTCTGGTAGCATTTGTCTAGTAGGCCTTTCTTTTTTAACACGAAGCCCCCGGAAAGCGGATGACGCAGATAGTAGATTCTTTATTGAAAATCAAATTTACTTTTTTATATAAATAAATAATCTTTCAATTTAATGTCTGTTTAAATAAACATACTTTCATTTATTTATTTATTTTTTCTTAGCATTCAATCAATCAATCAATCAATCAATCAAATGGGATTTTTTTTTATTTAAATAAAATCGTCATGAAATTTCAGTTTAGAGGGATTCATTGTGATGCTGTTGCAAGACTTTCGTTTACTGATCGTTTGCAATTAAGGTTGTTCGGACATTAAAGCACTTTGTTAGATTAATGCCGGGTTGCAAAGAGAAAAACAGTTCTGTAAACATTTAAAAGTCTGTTAGTAAACATCGCTTTGGGCTTTAAAATTAAGGCTGTTCCTAAAGCAACTTTAAAGGAACCGTTAACTATTCCCTACTGTTAAGATATATAGATAGATGCCAAAACGATTGGGCCACCGAAAATGACAACTTTCTATGTAGTTGGCCAAGTTGTCCTAAAAGGGCGCATTGTCAGAATTGTATAATTTATAATAGTACCAAAAATTAAAAAGAAATGAAAATAGTAATTATATTAATATTAACTTTAAATTTTAATTGTTAATATTAGGTTACAAAACAAAAAATGTTTAGAAATATTTAAATATCGTAAAATAAAAATAATAAATACGTTGGTAGATCTGGCTGTCAGATGTTAAATTATAAAGAAACTGGGAATATACTATAACCTCACTTTTTCTCTTCATCGAATGATAATAATAATAATAATTAATAATATCGCTTAATACGTTTCAGAAACTAAAGACAACTCAAATTCAAATTAATGTATTTCTATCTTACCTCTCTCGCGTGATAATATTGTCACCAAATTCTTATTTATTTCAATGAAACTAATCAGGTTAGTGGATACTTTATAGTTTAAAGCTCCGAATTTCAACCTTTAGTTTAAATACAGCCTTTTACGAACCAATCACCTTTAAATACGTTCTTGCAATCCAAAATTATTTAGTGGAAGGTTTAAACCAACAAAAGCGTTTAACGAACCGTTAAATACGTTCTTGCAACCCGGCATAAATGTTATTAATCACTATCACATACGTATAAAATAAAATTTTGACGCAGATCTGACGCAGGGTTATCGTGTAAATAATTTTTAAAAAGGTGAAATTTAACATGTAGTCTATGGGGAATAACGACGAAACGCACACATATCGAATTATATAGCCACCTCTGCAATAGATACAAAAACAAAAAACTTACATTTTATCAATTCACTTCCGAGGAATACGTTAAAAATAAAATCAAAAGTTTCTGCCGAAGGCTTTTAAAAGATATTAGTGCGTTTTTTTTTAAATTAAAAAAAAAGAAGAATAGGCGATGGTCCGCCGTAGACGGGCTGGAGCTAGCTGGAGGGTCCAGGGGGGCGAAGCTAAGAAAAACGGTGTGAGCGAAGAGGGGGAAGTCGATGCAATCAGGGGCCCCCTTGGCAAAGCTATATCATAATCTATATATATAATTCACTAATGTCCGTCTGTCTGTCTGTCTGTCTATCACGCTCTATTTTGGCAACTTCCCGTTGGAATTTTGAAATGAAATTTTTTATACATAAAGAGGACCTTCTCGGGATTACAGGAAAATTATTTTCATCCCGAAATTCCCATAACTTTTTGAGTTATTAATTTTTAAAGTTACGATTTCTCCCATAGGAAATGTATAGAGAAATATTTATATTAGTGAATGTTTTTTTTTTTATTTGTCTTTAATAATTTTATATTCTCTCTTATTAATATTTTTAATAAATTTCATATTCGCTCTTACAAATATAATATTTTTTATTTTATTATAATAATTAATTTCATATTAGAATAGTATTCCTTGCAATTGTCCGTGTGGCGATGTTAGAAATGAAAAGATTCATGTATTCTTTGTATTATCATTGAATGTCACTGATTGCTAATTAAATTTGTAAGGCTCTACTAATCCGATATCTATTAATTATTAATAATATATTAAATCGAATTATTTATTTATATTAAGGTGAGTTTTAACAAAATTTTATTTTATAATTAATTTTCATATTAAAATTCATTATTAAATTATTTTTAGAGTTGAACATTTTGTTTTGTCTTCATTTCGTATCTTTGCATTGTTGATGAAAAATTATCATATAAATATATTTCCTTTTCTCAATTCATTATCAAATATTTCAATTTAATTAATAATATTGATTTGTTAAATTATTTATTTATTTTTATTAAGATTTTTATTTTAATATATTTTTTTTTTAATTATTATTTTATTATTTAATAATATCATAAATTTCTTGTCTCCTCCCAATCAATTTATTAATATATTAAATAATAAAAAAAAAAAAAATAAAACCTCGCCCCGGGGGGGGCCACCCAAAAGAGCGGGGGGGGGGACAGGGGGGGCGGGAGAAAAAAAAAAAGAGAAACAAACTCAAAAAGGGGGGGGGGGTGATTTTTTATAAAATATATATATTTAATAATATAAAAAAAAAAAAAAAAAAATTAAAAAAACCAAATTTAATTTTTAAAATTCAAAAATTGAAGGCAAGGGCGTACCCAGAATCAAATCTAGGGGGGGCAGATCATGGTCGTCCAGGGGGGGCAGATCATAGCTGTCCAGATTGTGACAGCTTTTTTTTATATATGGGGGAAAAGCATTCGAATTAAAGGCATAAAAACTCCAGAGTCCTACTGAGTCCCCGTCGCTATCACCCTACCTAATTTTGTTTCGTTTCATCACTTTATAAACATTTAATTTTTTTTCTTGCTTCTAGGGGGGGGGGGGGGGGGGCTGCCCCTGCCCCCTCACTGGGTACGCCCATGCATTGAGGCTATCAAATTAAAGTTTCACTTTAAAAACAATCATAAATCCAAACCCAAAACAATCTATCTATTAATATAATATATAGATAATAATAAATAAATAAAATATAACCTATTTATTTAACTTGATTGGTATTGAAATAAATTTTTATTGGGACCGGAAGCAAACAAACATATTTACAAAAAATTTACAAACATTTATTTGCATTAAATATTAAAAAAGATTTATAAAATATAGAACTACTATAGATTAGGGGGCATTTGAAAATTGATCTACAATAGGTTGGAAACCTCTAATCTAAAGGATGTCAACATTTGAATTTTCTAATAATAAAACAGTTTTAATGTTATTTTATTTTGGAGTAAAAAGGTTTCTGTTAATAATGAAAAATGATAATTGCAATAATATTTTTTGGCATAATATTTTATTAGACATTCTGTGCTATGCCTCCAATTGGCTGAGAAATGTCTATCTCAAATATGACAAATAAGGAAGGCGGGCAGGAAATTTGCCTCTACGAATTGAACCTCCACATCCAATACTCGAAGTTTCATTTCGTAAATGCTAATTTCTTGGCTGCCCATTCCTTAATTTATTTTTTAAATACAACCTCCCCTTTACAACTTCTCATCTCTCATTTGTGTTCAGTTGCTTGAAGATAAAAAAAAAAATATACGTTTGGTTCTTTATATTAGGCCTATAGTATTACTATTTTACTAAAGATATTTTTTTGTTATTTTTATTTGAAGCCAAGAAAGAATCAGGGATGCTGAGGCACATAGGCATATGAGAGAGGACAGTGAAACAAGAGCAAGAGAAAGAGAGAGGGATGCTGAGGCACATAGGATTGAACGTCAAAATAATGAAAGAAGACAATCGGAACAATTAGCAAATACTTTAGCTCACAGAATTCAGAGATTTGGAATAGCATTAGACCAGAGGAGACCGTTATTTATATGGACTTACAAAAAATTCTGATAATGACATTAGTGAACATAATTTAGGAGGGTTAAATTATATTTGTTCACATTGTCAAAGTTTACATTTTAGCGGAGAAAAACTATCATGTTGCCATAATGGGAAAGTACTTTTAGAAATGACAAAAATTCCTGAATATCTCGAAAACTTAATCACTAACAATAATGCAAAAACAAAAAGATATCTAGAACAAATTAGATATCTAAATAGCTCTTTAGCCTTTGCTTCAATGAGTGCAAATCTTGCCCCTCCTAAAGGTCAAGGTCCATTTTGCTTTAGAATTCATGGCCAAATTCACCATTATATAGGTTCTCTTCATTCAGACTTATCTAAATCTAATAAATATGCCAGTTTATACTTTTTAGATCCAGAGATAGCTATTAAAGAAAGAATAAAAAATAACAGCAACAGAAAGTTGGATGAAGAACTTTTAAGAGAACTCTTAGAAGTTCTTAATAGATTTAACCCGTTTGTGGAGTCTTTTAAATTGATGAAAGAAGTTGAAGAACAGGAAGCTCATAAAGCTCGACAACAAGGGAGTGAAATACCCAGGGTATCAATGTTTTTTTCAAACGATCCTTCCAAAGATTCAAGAAGGTATAATGAGCCTCGATGTTCAAATATTGCAGTTATATTTTCGGGAGAAAGTGGTGAACCCCCAAGCAGAAGAGAATTAATTGTACATTCGAAAAGTGAGGGTTTAAAATTAATTAAAAACACTGATCCATGTCGTGATCCAATGGTGTATCCACTATTATTCCCTTTTGGAGAATTTGGATGGCATTTAGGTTTAGAACATAATGTTGAAAGAAGAACTACTCGTCGTCAACGTGTAACCCCTCTTCAATTTTATAGCTTTCGCTTGGCAATTAGAGATGAATTTTCATTAATACACAGTTCAGGGAAATTATTCCAACAGTATATTGTTGATAGTTATATAACGGTAGAAAGTCAAAGACTTGATTATATTAGAAATAACCAGAAGCAGCTTAGAGTTGAAAAATATCAAGGGCTAATGGACCATATTAACAATACTACAGATCATGAAGTTCCTCCTGGAAAACTTTTTATTTTGCCATCAACTTTTATAGGTAGTCCAAGAAACATGCAGCAGCGATTTCAAGACGCGATGGCAATTGTGGAAAAATTTTCCAAGCCAGATTTATTCATAACATTCACTTGCAATCCGAAATGGATTGAAATAGTTGATAACATTAAACCTTGGGAGAAGGCAGAAAATCGTCCTGATATCGTGGCGAGAGTTTTCAATTTAAAATTAAAAAGTTTTTTGGAAGATTTATTAAAAAAACAAATTTTTGGAAAAGTTGATGGCTATGTATATGCAATAGAATTCCAAAAACGTGGATTACCTCATGTGCATATTCTTCTTATATTGGATTCCGAAAACAAACCACGCGATGAAAATATCATTGACAAAATCGTTAAAGCAGAGATACCGGATAAATCTGAAAACCCTCGACTTTATCAAATAATACAATCTTGCATGATTCATGGACCTTGTGGAGATATTAATCCCTTATCTCCATGTATGAAAGAGGGCAAATGTTCAAAAAATTATCCAAAACAATTTTGTGAAAGAACTCTAGCCAATGTTCAAGGATATCCATTATATCAAAGAAAAAATAATGGAAATGTTATTCAATTGAAAAAACAAGGCCGAAATATTTTTTTAGATAATAGGTGGGTCGTACCATATAATCCATATTTATCTTTAAAATATAATGCTCATATAAATGTAGAAGTGTGTTCCACAGTAAAGGCTGTAAAATATTTATTTAAATATGTGTATAAAGGATATGATTGTGCAACTATAAAAATTAATCAAGAAATTCAGGGCAATCATTTAGAATGGAACGAAATCACTACCTATTTAGACACAAGATATATAGGTTCGCCGGAATCATGTTGGCGTTTATTTGAATATCCCCTTCAAGGACAATCCCATTCAATAATGCGTTTGGCAGTGCATTTGCCTTTGGAACAAAATATTTATTTTGCACAAGGTCAAGAAGAACAGGCTTTAGCTAAAGAAGCAAATCAAAAAACTACATTAACTGCATTTTTTCGATCTTAATAAAATAGATCCTGAAACACGAAATATTTTATATAAAGATGTTCCAAATCATTATGTGTGGAATAATTCAAATAAAACATGGAAAAAAGACAAGGGGAGCAGCAAATACAATAGGCCGCTTATACACAGTAAGCCCATCTCAAGGGGAATTATTCTTTTTAAGAGTTTTGCTACTCCATAAAGCCGGACCAACATCGTTCGAAGATTTAAGAACTATTGATGGGAAATTATGTGAAAGTTATAGAGAAGCAGCTCGAGAAATGAGGCTCCTTGAAGATGATTCGGAATGGGAAAGATGTTTAGAAGAGGCATCATCCCTCAGGATGCCTAATCAATTAAGAATCCTATTTTCATATATTTTAATATTTTGCCAACCTAAAAATCCATTTGATTTGTGGAATAAATATAAAGAATTTTTAATAGAAGATTTAGAGTTTGATAATGATATAGATCCAGAAGAATTTGCCTTAATGAAAATACAAAAGTATCTCAACCAATATGGAAAATCATTAAAACATTTTGACTTACCTGAAGTAATAATGGAAGAAACTAATTTAGTTGAAGAAATTAATTTTGATATTACTTCGGAAGCACAAAAGCTTTATGATTCATTAAATAATGAACAAAAAAATATTGTAGATCTAATTATTTCATCTGTAAACAATGAAATAAATGAAAAATTATTTTTTATAGATGCTCCAGGAGGATGTGGAAAAACATATATATATAAAACATTAATATATTTATTAAAATCTCAAGGAAAATCTGTATTACCGGTAGCTTGGACAGGTATTGCAGCAAATTTATTGCCAGGGGGAAGAACAGTACATTCCACTTTTAAATTTCCTGTGCCATTAGTGGAAAACTCTGTTTCCTCTATTACGCCAAAAAGTAAATTGGCAGAAGAATTGAGGAACGTCAATTTAATTTTATGGGACGAAGCTTCAATGGCTGATGTTAAATCTCTGGATGTGTTAAATTTATTATTGCAAGACATAACTTCATCTAAACATCCATTTGGGGATAAAATAATTGTTTTTGGAGGAGATTTCAGACAAATTTTGCCTGTAGTTAGACATGGGTCACGAACCTCAATAGTTGAATCCTGTATAAAATTTTCTAAATTTTGGGGAATAATAAAAAAACTTAAATTAACAACAAACATGAGGACTGGGCAAAATGAAAAAGATTATAGTGATTGGTTGATAAAACTGGGAAATGGAGAAACAAATAGAGTTGAATTTTCAGATTTAGATGAAAATTTAGTAGAAATTCCGAGAGAATGTATAACACAGGGGAATTTGATTAAAGAAATATTTGGCGATAGGCTAATATCAGATAATGTGAGAAAATTAAAAATGTAAAATTATCCTGTGCCCAAAAAATGAACAATGATGAATTGAAATTAATAATTATATAATCGAAAACATTTTAGACGGAACTTCCTGCATATACTTTAGTGTAGATACAATAATTGATGAAGGGAATGATATAAACAACATTCCTAATGAATACATAAATTCATTAAATCCTTCTGGATTACCTCCTCACAAATTAAATTTAAAAATTGGTGCAATAGTTATTTTATTAAGAAACTTAGACTTAAAAAATGGGTTAGTAAATGGGACAAGAATGGTTATAAAAAAATTATATAACAATTTGATTGAAACTGAAATTCTAAATAGTGATAATCCAACGCCTATACTTATCCCACGAATTGAATTGACACCTTCAGATCCTACAATGCCATTTAATTTTAAGAGGAGGCAATTCCCCATAAAATTGGCATATGCTATTACAATAAATAAAGCACAAGGTCAAACATTTGAGATGGTAGGCTTATTTCTTCAAGATCCTGTATTTACTCATGGTCAACTCTATGTTGCCTTCTCAGAGTAGGATCAAGAGATAAAATAAAAATTAAATTTAAATGAAAAAAAAATAAAAATAAAAATAAATATTATACCAGAAATATTGTATTTAGAGAAATTCTTGATTAAATTTATAGATAAAAGAGGCTTAATAATTTAATAACTATATATCTATATATATAATTCGCTAATGTCCATGTGTCTGTTTGTCTGTCTGTCCGTCCGTCCGTCTATTCGTCTGATTGTCTGCCTGTCTCTCTGTATCTCCGTCTGCCTGCCTGTCTGTTTGCCTGTCTGTCCGTCTGTCTATCAGTCTGTCTACACTCTGTTTGACTAATTTCCCTTTGGAATTTCGAAACGAAATTTTGCAGACTTATAGAGGACGTTATGGAGAGTCCAGGGAAAATACTCGAGTCCCCAAATTCTTAAAAGGATCGCAAAAAATTCTAGGAAATGCAGAATTTGCCCATTGGAAAGCATGGAGTTATGTCTTGCTCTATGAGAAATTAAAGCAAATTAAAATTAATTAAAATAATTAAATCTCTCAAATGTATAATAATAAAAATTGTTATATAATTTGCTTTTTTCTTCACATTCTAATTGCAACCATCGAAAAGATAAAAGAAAAAGGCCAAAATACTACGTCTGAAGCCGCGAGATACTATAGGAAAACACACAGATTATAATATGTAAACTGTTCTTTAACACTGGAAATAAAACTTTTATTTATTTTCCTGATATGAAGAATGGATAAGATAGAAAGGGAAAAAAATAAAAAATTGTTCATTGAGTTATTATTGATGTGTATAAAAATGTACAATAGTATTTATTTTTGTTTTCTAATCATAAATATTTTTTTGTATTATTTAGCCAATTTATATTATAATTTTGTGAATTTGTAAATAGTTTTTGATATTTTTAATTTCAAAATCTATAGATGTTTACATTTTCATATGAATAAAATACATTATTATATACAAAAGAACCGTGTAAATAAAAAAGTGTTATATAATTAAAATAAAATTTCATTTTTTTTTTCAACACCGAAAGTGTAATTGTAATTTTTTTAATTATGAATAAATATATATAACTATTATTAATATTATTATTTTTTCTTAGATCATTATATATATATATATATATATATCTACTATATCTATAATATATCTATACTATTATATAAAAGACAAAGTCTGTTTGTAACGCATAAACTCCGAAACTACTGGACCAATTTTTCATGAAGTTATTTTTAATAGATAGAAAATTTTCCGGGGATGGTTTTAGGCTATTATTATGTCAAAAAATGCATCGAAATATCTGCCGAATAAAGGACGTCAGGTGGATCGATAAATCTGCTGGTTATTATTCTCCAATCCCTTTACACTACTCATCCCAGCCTACTATTTATCTATTTATCTGTACATTTCTTAGTCATATCCCGAGACGCCGCCCGCCAGGGTCGCCGAGGCAGGGTGCCGAAGGCAACCCTACCATCGCTAGTATATTCTAAAACTCCATTGTGAGGAGATTTCAAAAAAATTGAATCAATTTCTCTATAAATCTCATTCAGTTTATGAATCGATGTTAAACTTGTTGATTTGTCATTTAACATTGTTTTTAAATTTAATGAAATTTTTTTGGACAAGATTAAATTTAATAAAAAATCATTCGTTTCAAAGATTTTTTAAATTTGGTAGTTTTTCTAATATTTCATCGGGGTTAGTCGATAATATTTTAAAACAATTTAATGCCAAAATATTTATTCTAAAAGCACAAAGACTTTCTTGTTTTGGCCATGAGTTTATTTGAATTTTTCTAAAATCTAATTGACTGACATTCAATTTTAATTCCTTCAATGTCGGACAAAATTTTAAAATGTTTTTCATCATTTCTTTTTCGATGAATTCAGATGTTATTATTAAAGATTTTAATGATGGAAAACATTTTAAAATTGTTTTCAAATCAATTGAATTAATAAAATTATAATTAATCTCTAAATGTGTTAATTTTGGTTTTTTCATATTTATAAACATTATTACTCTATTAATAAAATAAGAATTTTCCTCTGATTGATATTTTAAAGTGTAATCAAAAGGATAGATGCATAAACTCTTTGTGCTTTCCGATAACATCAAGTAAATTGTTCTCAAAATCAATTGGCTTTTTCTATTTTCACTTAAATGTAATAACAAATCATTCATTAAATCATCCAAAACACTTATTGGCAGGTCTTTTAAATATTTATTTTGAAAAAGCTTAAATTTTTCAACTGTGCAATTTTCATTACAGGAGAGAAATTCAACTGATTTGCTCTGTAAATACTTCTTCATCAATTCGTATAAACTATCCGGTGATGACGGCATTCTGACGATGTTTCAATCTGAAAAAATATTTAAATCAATATTAATTTTCTTTTTATAAATTCACTATTATACATTTAGAACATTAAGATCAAAACAAATAATTTCTCAACAAATTTGGTTTAATTCAAACCCAAAATACAAAAAATCATTACATGTATATATATTATATATAATTTTATTTTAACAAAAAAAAAAATAATAATATATTTTTTTGAATTATAAATATTCATATATAGGTTATATCATATAAATAAAAATGAAAATAATTTTAAATTAAATTAAATTAAATACCGTAAATAAATTTATATTAATTTTCAATAAAATTTATTCTGTTTAAAAAAAATTATCAAATATCCGTATATATATATATATATATATATAAACGTTTATAAAAACTTTGTTTTCTCTAAAAATTTTCACTGAATTTAATTGAAAAATAATTATTTATTTACCATTGAACTTAACTAAATTAAGCAAAACAAAAATTAATAATTTGTAATTTGCTTAAATTGTTTATTTTAAACGAAAAATAAATAAATAAAAACACGTGTGTATTTTTTAATGATGAAATGAGAATTATATTGAAATTCTATTAGGGAATTTAATAGAATAAAATTTAAATTTTATCTCTATATAATATGAGTTGTTATCTAATGGTGAATATATTTCTTTTGTCGATGTCAACAAAAATATTTTTAAGAAAAAAAATTGTATTCTTTAGATTTGATTATAAAATAAAACAAAAAGATTAAAAAAATATACGTACTCACTTCTAGTTGATACTCTACGAGAATTCGACGAGACTTAGATAAACAAAGACAAATAGATGATAACCACTCACGGGCTGTAGTTTACTCTTGCTAGTCTAAAATGCACAAGAAAAACAAAATGACATGCCAGGCAATTTATAACAAATGAAAAACAATATTGAGCGCCCCTAGCGGTAAAAAAAAAAAATATATCATTTCTTTGGGTTAGAGAGTATATTTATTTCATCAAATAAATTTATATTCACACATATTGTATTATAAAATTATTAATACATTTAAACATTCAAAAATTAATTATTTTTTTATTTAATATTCCTAATAATTTTTTTTTTTTTTTTTTAATTTACAACGAAATGAAATAAAAATGATAGTATCCTAATAAATATTTGATTCAAATTTAGTACAAGGTTTGTCCGTTAGAGTTGGTTACTTACAATAGATATGAATTTTAATTCAAACTTGGTACATTATAAAAAAAAAATCAATTTTTTAAAAATATATCCATTTATTTTCTCTTTTTTTTTTTTTTTTTTTTTTGTTTTCCTTTCCAAATTCTTTTAAAAATAATTGTGAGATTTAATTTTTCAATTTTTAAATTGATAAAATATAATTTTTAAAATAATTTAAAATGATTCTAATACTAAATAAAATATTTTTCTAAGTTTTTAACATGCCTCTTTTGATTTCCCCTATTATCATTCCCATTTTCCAATTATTAAAATTAAGATTAAAATAGCGATTTTAATACCTTTAATTGAATAATCTTGCTGAAAAATGTTTTTCAGTTAAACGCCTACGATCCGACACTACGATCACTTGCATCGTGGTTTTATAAAACCACACAATGTTATTTGATTTTTTATTTGATTTATACATGAGCATCTTTACCCAAAAAATAAATAAATTTTCAATAGATTTATTTAAGCTTATAAATTATAAAAATGAAAAAAGATTTTTTGAGGAAAAGGAAAGAAAAAGATATGAGTTTAGGAAAAAGTATTTTATTAAGAAACAAAAAAATGATTTTTTTATTTATGCCAAAATCTTAGCGCCTTAGCTACTCCTAAGTAATGTTAATAAAAATTTAGAATTAAACATATTTATGTATTGATTGATATTCCGTTATAATTGATTAATTTGACACTACTATTATTATTTTGTATATACATTTGTACATCGTCGAAATTAAATGGATTGTTAATTGATGGTAAAACAAGTTCTTTTAAATTATGGCATTCTCTAGTTATTTTTTTGTAAACAATTAAGTGTAAAACCACATTTTGAATATACGTGTAAAATTTTAATCATGTTTTAATGATAAAATTAACGCGTCAAGTTCCGAGGGGAATATACTGACCAATCATAAGTTCTAACACATTCAATTGAACGTAAACCTTTGAAAAAATTCATTATATTAATTGGTATTTCGTGGCCTTTAAAATATTTTGAGTTTAGAATGTGAGTTAACAACTTGATTGTCTACAACTAAATCAGATGACAGGTCAATGTCAAGATTTATCAAATTGGGACATAGTTTTAAAACACTAGACAAATTAACATGATCGATATCAAATATTAAAAGACTCCAATTTTGAGCCACAATTTTTAAGAACCTGCATCATTTGTACTTGGGGTACAATAAAAAAAAAAGCGAGTTTGTTTGAGTTTTAAAAATTTGGAATATATTCTAAAACTCCATTGTGAGGAGATTTCAAAAAAATTTGAATCAATTTCTCTATAAATCTCATTCAGTTTATGAATCGATGTTAAACTTGTTGATTTGTCATTTAACATTGTTTTTTAAATTTAATGAAATTTTTTTTGGACAAGATTAAATTTAATAAAAAATCATTCGTTTCAAAGATTTTTTAAATTTGGTAGTTTTTCTAATATTTCATCGGGGTTAGTCGATAATATTTTAAAACAATTTAATGCCAAAATATTTATTCTAAAAGCACAAAGACTTTCTTGTTTTGGCCATGAGTTTATTTGAATTTTTCTAAAAATCTAATTGACTGACATTCAATTTTAATTCCTTCAATGTCGGACAAAATTTTAAAATGTTTTTCATCATTTCTTTTTCGATGAATTCAGATGTTATTATTAAAGATTTTAATGATGGAAAACATTTTAAAATTGTTTTCAAATCAATTGAATTAATAAAATTATAATTAATCTCTAAATGTGTTAATTTTGGTTTTTTCATATTTATAAACATTATTACTCTATTAATAAAATAAGAATTTCCCTCTGATTGATATTTTAAAGTGTAATCAAAAGGATAGATGCATAAACTCTTTGTGCTTTCCGATAACATCAAGTAAATTGTTCTCAAAATCAATTGGCTTTTTCTATTTTCACTTAAATGTAATAACAAATCATTCATTAAATCATCCAAAAACACTTATTGGCAGGTCTTTTAAATATTTATTTTGGAAAAAGCTTAAATTTTTCAACTGTGCAATTTTCATTACAGGAGAGAAATTCAACTGATTTGCTCTGTAAATACTTCTTCATCAATTCGTATAAACTATCCGGTGATGACGGCATTCTGACGATGTTTCAATCTGAAAAAATATTTAAATCAATATTAATTTTCTTTTTATAAATTCACTATTATACATTTAGAACATTAAGATCAAAACAAATAATTTCTCAACAAATTTGGTTTAATTCAAACCCAAAATACAAAAAATCATTACATGTATATATATATATATAATTTTATTTTTAACAAAAAAAAAAAATAATAATATATTTTTTTGAATTATAAATATTCATATATAGGTTATATCATATAAATAAAAATGAAAATAATTTTAAATAAATTAAATTAAATACCGTAAATAAATTTATATTAATTTTCAATAAAATTTATTCTGTTTAAAAAAAATTATCAAATATCCGTACCCAGATAGCACACTTCGTCTTATGTACCTACCGTTTAGTTCCAGTTTACCGCCAAGACGTACCTGGACCTAAATGGTAAGTAAAAGCGGGCTAACATGGCGGATACGTCCAATCATGTATGTACATAAGATGTCCCGCCCCCGACCTATTCCAGACATACACTTAGAATTTTTTTCAAAAAAATATTTTT
>JAKCPI010009258.1:0-17309 GCA_023213315.1 Euborellia annulipes | reverse complement strand
GGTGTCACATCAAAAATAGAAATAGAAAATCAAATTATTTTACTAGGGATAACTACTGTGAAAGCCTAAACTCCAAAATAAAGTTTCACTTGATAATACATATATTATACTAATATACAAGGTTTATTTCTTTCAAATAAAAATATTGTAACATTGGAACAATCGTATTTTTAAACATCTTCAACCGATTTCACATTCAACAACACTTGACCACCCTGAAATCTGGCTGAATTTTCTTAATTAAAAGAATCGCATGTGATTACGACTAGTTCACTTAATTTCTGTGACATTTGGTATCCAAATGGCTTAAATAAAATCGGATTGTCTAGGATCCAAACCCGCGACTCTTGGTATAGAAGGCCAGCACGCTACCCACTAGACCAAGCCCGAGGGGCATATGAAACAATGAATCAAACGCTTTGCCGACTAGTTTACCCAGTCATTTATTATGAAGAAATGCATTGAAACGGCAAGTGGCACAACCATACCATAAAGAGTAAGAAAATTCTTTTAAAAAAAAAGGTCATCTTTTGATTAAAAATTATAAAATGTTTTATTAATAAGAAAAGGATTATCCGGTTCGAAGGACTCGTCTCGAAAAAAATATTTTTACCTTAAGACTGAAAATTGATTATCTCCTCACTGGAGCGGAAAAAGAAGAAAAGAAGGAAAATAATTAGTCACAAAAAGGTTATATCAAAGGCCTATGGGGAACGCCAAGAGCGAACTGCAGAGCTAGTAAAATAATATTTAGTATATAATTTTTTTAATTAAAATAAAATCTTAATATTGTCCTTTTAGACATTGATTGCCACTTGAATATAAAACAGCTCATGAAGGAAAATAAAAAAATATAAGATCAAACATTTGAACGTGTGGGGTCGTAGAACCCCCGGTAGGAACGAAGTTCCTCACGCCTTTTCTTCACCTCAGAATATAATTTAATATGAATATTATTTAATCAACGAGCAATTTCCCGCCTACGATAGATAGAAGGAAATAAAGTGAAGGAGGTGGGCGTGGCCTCGTCAAGATTCGGCTAATCTCGCCTTCCTCCGGGCTCTGAAGATGGTTCAAACAAGGAACCGAAACGTCAGCTGTGCAATTTTAATAAATAGATCTATATAAAGAAAAAGCTATAGCTGCATTTTCTCGTTTGATTTGTTACTATATTTAATTATTTATGCAAAAAAATAAATAAATAAACCACCTCATCCATCACCTAATATTATTATTTTTAGCTTTCCGTCCTAAATGTCGAGGGTTCACATCCCGTCTCAGTCGAAACAAATTATTTCAATTGAATTGGATACCAATCTAAATGGGTCTAAATGGCCTCAAATGACGAAAAAGACCCAAAAAAAAATTTATTTCTTCGAAGCCTTGACAAAAAAGGGCTCGAATTAGTTATTACTTACGTTATCGACATTGTTAATTCTACAATATAGACCTATTAATTTTATATTGAATATATATAATTTCATTACATTGGGGTTGTTGAAAATTACTTTGACCCTAAAGGGGTCGCTATTAGATTCAGTCAAAGAACTTTTATAATATTTTGTAAAGTGGGGGGGGGGGAGAAGGGGGAATTAAATATTAAATATGAGTTCGATACCCCCTCTCCACTGAAAAAATCATTTATACGCCCCTCGGAGATTTTCGTAAATTCCTCTTCTTCTTTTCATTCATCAATTGAGGGAGGCAATATCCTCAAAAGAAAATCCTTTTTTGATGATTCATTCCAAAATAAATTATCGAAAAAGCGAGTCTCAGATGTTTCAGATCTGAATAAAAAAAAAAAAAACAAATAATATTATAAAAATTATTATGAAAACGAATGAAAAAAACAAAGTTAAGGAAAAAGAGATCGAGAGAAGGAAGAAAAAAAAAAAGGAGTGATTCTTGACACGAAATTTCAATTTCGAAACTTTCCTTTAAGCCTTTCTCTCTCTTTTTTATACCTTCGAAATTGAATTCATAATCTCTATCTCTCTTTTCGTATGCTTAGATATTTTATTTTTTTCATTTATTTTTGAAATACTATTAAGAGATATTAAGATCTCTTTCATGATGAACTTTTCACCAAAGAGCGCCGCTCTGCTCTCTCTTTAAGCCTCTTTCAAATTTATTACTTTGATGACAAAATTGTCAAAATATATGAGGAAGGCGTTGAAAGGCGTTTAACTGTTTACGTCATGGAATATAATTTATGAGCATAAGAAAAATATATTCGTATTTTACTAAGAGGATTGTCAAAAAAAAAAAAAATTAGGTACAGCCTGGAATCGAACCAGGGATTCTCACTTGTTAGGTGATTGCATTGACACCATCAGTATCCTTAATTGGATTTCTTCAAAAAAAAGTATAATCTTGTAACAGAGATTAATGCCCGGTTTCTGGAAAGTTTGATATAGAATCGATACTTTTAACAAGCTGATAACGTGTCAAAAAGCGTTATTCGATGTACCCGAAAAATAAACGAAAGAAAAAATTGTTTCTTTTGTATTCCTATAACAAACTCCGCAAACGATCTATAATGTTGTAAGTCTTTATTATTTAAGATAAATAAATAAGGCCCTAACGAAACACAAGAGGGTGAGACAAGGGCGGATACAAGGGGGGGGGTAAAGGGGGTAATTTTCCCCCCCGAGATTTGAAAAAAAATACTTTTTTACGAAATAAAATTTATTTTTAATGTAAAATTTTAAAAATTAAAACTTAAAAATTTGATTTGTATTTATATTCTGGCCAACAAGTACAGAATGCGTCTTTAAATTACCGAAATTAAGAAAAAAATTGTATGCTGTGCGACCAGTCACTCCAGATTACCGCTCCCTCCCCCGAGAAACACCTCAGGATCCGCCATTGGGTGGAGATTATGTATTAAAGGTAGATTTCTAATCAATAAATAACTTGAAACAAAGAACCGAGTGTTTTATTTATTTAGCAATTTATAGCTGTGATGTTATATTCAGAAGAAGGTAGAAAAATGAGAGGCGCAGCTAAAATTTTTTCTTTATTTAATTCACACATCTGACGTTTCGGGTTCGTATTTGAACCATCTTCAGAGCTGGCGAAGTCATTATGAAAGTGTCACAATAGATTTTATACATTGTTGAACCAAACCCTTATATAATAAATATATACACAGTAGGCCCTATGCAGTGATGACAAGGTACAGTGAGGGACAATATTAAGTCCCACCCATGCGTTTTCTACTTGTGATTATTTCAATGTTTTTAAAAAAATATTATATATTTTTTAATAGAAACTTTCATGATTCAAACCTAGAATGATTTTGATAAAAACAATAAAATAATCACAAGATGAAAACGCATGGGTGGGACTTAATATTGACCCTCAGTGTACATAAAGGGTTTGGTTACACAATGTGTAAAATCCACTGTGATACTTTCATAATGACTTTTCATCAGCTCAGCTCTGAAGATGGTTCAAATTAGGAGCCGAAACGTCAGATGTGTGAATTAAATAAATAAACAAAAAACTCTAGCTGCGTCTCTCATTTTTTTACCCTCTTATGAATATTATATTTTTAATTCAACAAGGGCCTACGGTCGAAATTTTTAAATGTAATCAACTTCAAGCTACACCTATTAATTTAATAATTTTATTTAAAGTTTAAATCAAAAAATAATCTCTGTATATGTACGAGTATATACATGTAATAAGCAAATGGAGACTGTCTGTTCTCTCTGCCTTCCCATAAAAAGAAAGGATCTTCTCATGTTTCAATTTGGGAACGATATGCACAGTTTATGGCGAATGTCGTCGATATCCTCTTTTTTTCTTCTCTCTCTTGCAAAAAAGAAAAGATTCTCTCTCAAAGCGTAGGTGACGTCAATTTAACAGTAAGCTGATCTTATCTTATATACAATAAAAAAACAAAACAAAAAATGGTTCTGATTTCAAAAACACTTTAGAGAGTGGATACAGTTTATCTCATTTTTTTTTTTTGTTTATTATCCTGATATCTTGATTTATGATTAATTATTCGATTGTTAAATTTATTCAAAACAAATCAAAATTTGAATGATTATCAACAATTTCGATAGTGCAGCAGCCGAAAACAAGATCGGCAACCTTTATTGAGGTTAAGAGAGCGAATTTTCATCCGTACATCTAATTCTATCATTTTTATTTCCATAAGAAAAGAGATCATTCTCTACTCATGCTCATTATTTCTTTAAAAATGTTGATAAAAAAATCTGGTGTGATTGGTCGCACCAGATTTTTTGTGTTGAGATATATTTAGTTTCGACAGTAGGGTACATGTGAATTCAAGATTTTTGTTTTTTATTCCCCTCTTTCGGCTGCAGAGGCCATTAGGGTTTTTAATTTTACATATATATTAATCACATTTATAATACCGATGGCTACCGGGGGATGAATTCAAGATGTAAAATTTATAAGCATGGGAAAATATTTATATTTTGTTACCATGGCAACCATTTCTCCTACCCTTCTTATGAAGTACAAGAGTAAAGTCTGCTTCAAACAATTTTGAGAGCAAAATTTATATATGTATATTAACATATAGGATATATATAGGTAAGAGAAAGTAAAAATTTATTAAACATCTTTATACTTTAACAATCCCCAATATAATGCATATAAAAGCGAGCCTTTATAAAAATTGATAATAATTAAAGCTTCGTTTTCAGCACTTCATCTGGTTAAAATTCCATCCAAATATTTTGTAAACTTTTTCTAACATTCTTCCTTCCACCTGTGGAGTGAAGGGGGATAATATTTTACTAGATGAATAAATTATTATTGTCTTCTTATCAATCATTCATCAGCGCCACCAGTTATCTTTATTATTATTTTTTTTTTTTTATTTACTGTAAAATTCAAAATTGTTTGTTAAAACAATCAAATTTTATTAACAAAATTGAAGGTTTTAATTTGTGTTAAAATCTCATAGTATTCAAAAAAATTTCGCTAGCTGCTGTACCTGAATGATTGGCTTGACTTGTTCATGGGAAACCACCCTCAAAGTAACATCTTTATCTGTTTTCGGGTGTTCCCATTCAAGGGATTCCCTTGTTTGATTTTACTTCAAATCCCTAAAAAAGTGAGGTGAGTCATCCCCTTAAAAAAAATAATTTTTTGAGTTGATTATTGATTGTCCCTTCAATTTTATTGGCTATCATTTTTTTTATTCAATTCCTTTCGACGTTAATAGCCTTTTTTTATTTTAATATTGGAAATCAATTGGAATAAAAGTTTGTAAAATTTAATGGAAAATAAAGCGCAGGTGAATCCATAAGAGAGGGGAAGAGGGTAACTCACCCCTCCTTTCATTCAACCCCTCTCTATCTCTTATGGTCCATTAAAATTGGCAATAAGGAATATTAAATTTCAAAGTGAAATTCATCAATCATCAATTATCTTTTTTTTATTCGTTGTAAATAAATATAGGGCGTTATAAAAAATATATAAATCGACTTAAATAGCAAGGCTTGCCTGCTTTAATTTGGAGTCAGGTAGAAGAAAATAAATTATGTCTTCTGCAAATTTCTAGTTCCTCGGCATCATTTACCTGTGGTCAGTCGTTCATGTTCCATTTCATTTGTAAATTAAATACCCAAATATAATGTTAAGTTATTTAAACTCCTAAATAGAAAAAATTATGCACTCAATGGGGATCAAATCAACCCATTCTCTTGAGGAGAATTTAAGTAATTAAATAACTTTGCTTATTTGTAGGGGAAAATTCTTTCCCCTTGTTTAATTATTAATATTATGATAATAAAGCACCGAATCGCTTCTTTCGCAGATATCGAAAATTCACTCCTAACTTGGACCGCTTCTCAAAAACAAGATCGCCTCAAAAACCAAGACATTTGTTCGAGATGGAATTCGAATAATGTATAAAATCCACTATGACACTTTCATAATTTCGCCAGCTCTGAAGATGGTCCAAACATGGAACCGAAACGTCATCTGTGCGAAGTGAATAAATAAAAAAAGAAAAAACTTTAGCTGCATCTCTCATTTCATATCCTTCTTATTAATAAAAAGAGAGTAGTAAGCGATGGACAATACTTTGTTCATTTATTTTGTTCTGAAATAAATGCATTTTTGACCACAAAAAATGGTCCTAACTAATTTTCTACTTCCAATATACATATTACGTAAACCTACTCGTGGCCGAGAGGTGAGAAGTGTTTACACATGTCAATATTGATAAACTTGAAGCAACGAGGCGCGGGTGAGTTCATTGCTTGTCCCACCAGATTATTTGTGTCGATATACAGTACATTTAGTTTCTGTCAGTAAGCTCTACATTAAATAGAATTTAAGACGTAAAATTTAAAAACATAGAAAAAGATTTATATATTGTTATCATGGTAACCGTTACAAGTACGTACAAGGCAGCCAGTACAAGAGTAAAGCAGTAGAGCTTGCCCCCTCCCCATCTCGAATCCGACATAGGCGCCCTAGGGCAACTAAAGGGGCCCTTACACGATCAGTCAGACTGTCAGTATTTGAGCGGAATGGCGTTTTGACTGAACGTGTATGGGCAAGACGGAAGGACTGATGGCCGTTTTCTTTTTGTTTTTCATAGTTACTTAGTGGCAGGGAACTAAGTTAGTTTTCTTAAGAAGAAAAATTAGTGACTTCCCACAGTCGAATGAGCTAAAAAGAACTTGATTCTGGCTGGTAGTCTGAATGATATTTGTAAAATTATACTTGAATGAAGAAAATACTGACGGTCGAACTGATTCAGTCATACTGACAATCTGACTGATCGTTTAAGGGCCCCTTAAGATATAGCCCATAGACGGTGATTTTATCATATTCTTTCCATAGATTGTCTAAAAAAATTGAGTTTTCTTTTAAAATTATGTTACAACTTGGAAAACGGCGCACTAGTTGAGCTTGACCTCAAAACGTGTATATCCACCAAAATCTGTCATCCAATTTTTGGACTTGAATCCAATACTTTATTTCTATATATACAGATGGGGTATACACTCATATATATAGGCAAGAGAAAGTAATAATAATAATAATACGTAAAGAAATAAAAACCAATTGAATTTCAATAATTGCCCTTTAACCCTCTCTTCTTTTTATTTTAATTAATTAATGCACATTCTAAAGATGAATCAATATTGGATTTTCACAAGTCAATAGCAGAGGCTTGAGATTTCACTAATTGGCGAGAGGAAGGACGGAAGGAAGGAAGGAAGAAGGAGTTGATCTATCTGAATTGGGAAGAGGTAGAGGAAGAGGGAATCTGACTCAAGTGCTGAAGAGATGGATGTCTGAAGAGAGAAGGCGAATTGAGGGTTATTCAACCGGAAGGTCAACCCAAGCGGAAGTGATGCTTGTCAATGTCTAAGTAGTAAGTAAGGAGACGATAATAATGATGATGAGGTCATCTCATGAATATATATATGCCTATTATACTGTACCTGCAAATTAACTGTCAAAAACAAATTAAAATCTCGTTTCCTTTCAACTTATTATTGGCACTACTTGTTGTCCTTATTTGTATAAAAATCCACAATTTTCAATGAATCTATTTGAAATTAAGTTCACATATAGTACATGGACCAGGGAGTAAGGTAGCTGAATCTCTTAAATATTTTGGAAAATCAAATTTCTTCAATATAAGAACACAAAATCTACAAATTGGCTTGGAAATTAGAGAGGCTGTTAGTTGCTCTGTGTGTCAGCTTTCCAGGCATACGAGATGGAGGGAGGAGCTACGCAGCAGTTGAAAAAAGAAGAGAGCAGCTTCTTAAAGTTACGATTTCTCCCATAGGAAATGAATAGATAAATATTTATGTATTCTTTCCTTTGTGTAGGCCTATTCCATGAATGTAAACAAATCATCAAGCAGGAACTGAATTGGAATAGTAATGATAATTATTTTTTTTTCATAATTAAGAAAAGCCGAGTTCCGGGCTTGGTGTAATTGGTAGCGTGCCTACATTCTATACCGAACGTCGTGGGTTCGGACCCCAGACAGTCCGATGATTTTATTTAAGCCATTTGGATACCAAATCGCTTAAATGGAAATTCCTGGACCCCCAATAGATATTATATAAAACAACGGTTATCGTCCAAGTCTTAAATGGCCTAAGTTGCCGAAAAGACTGTGTGAATGTGTGTGTGAGTGTGAGTGTGAATGAGAAAAAAAGTGTGAGTGTTCAAAAAAAAAAAAGAAGAAAAGGCGAGGATCCGCCGCAGGCAGGCCCGAGCCAGCTGGTGGGGGGCCAGGGGGCGTCACGGCTAGTATATTAATCATTTCTATACATCTAAACATATTACGTACATACTTCTAATTAGGATAATACGCGTAAAGAAAGAAAGTAATATGTTTGCCCAGATGTTACCTGATTTACAATCTCTCCTTTAAATCACTCCCCGGATTAAATTAATTATATGAGTACACATGATGATCAAGAAGAAAAAAAAGAGTGATAATCATTCAATTTGTCATGTTCCCATTTTTTTTTATTTTATTATTTTATTTATTTAATAATAAGGCCGTTTGTAATTAAAATGTCGCACAACGCTATTGATTGATTCAATATGGCCTTTCGACCTTATTAAAAATATCGTTTTTTATTTATTCATTGGATTGGAAAAAAATATATATTTTTTTGTTTTAATTGAATAAAAAAAAAAAAATAGAATGAATTCTATAATATAAAAAAAAAAAAATATTTTTATTCAAAAAAATGATAGATATATCAGAGAGAGAGAGATTTGATAAAATATCAAAGTGGTGGTAGACTATTCAAGAAAATTTGATAGAATTTAGTGTAATTGGAAGAAATATAATTGTGATATTAATATTGGAATTTTATTCTGGAATTTAGAGCATTTTCAAGTCCCAGATAGGAGCCATTCAATTTTAAATGGCTGCGGTGCGGGTCTACCCCCCGGGGGTCCATCCATGTTTTACATTCCAAATATGTATGAAATTTACTGACCCCATTTTCATACAGATAAATGTCTCTCTCTCTCTCTTTCGCTCGGTTACTGGCTGCTTTTAGTGCTTTTTTTTTCAAGTTAATTCAATTTTAGCATACGATTAAAGAGTAAAAAAAAAAAAAAAATTACTATGATAGAAATTAACGATCTTTTAAAATCACTACAAAATAAATCACTGTCTATATTAAAAAATGCCAAAAAGAATACATTAATATTTAAAATTAAATTTACATTGTTTCATATTTAAAAAATATGGTGAATGACTTCCCCGAGGCTTTCTCGTATATTCTTTTGGAATTACGTCTGTGTGTGTGTGTGAACACGATTGCTTAAAAATCAGAGCAGCTAGATGGATGAAATTTGGTATATGCTCCTTAAACTAAAATTGAAGATTCCTATCAACTTTTGGAGTAAATACGTCACCTGGAAGTAATTTAAAGATCCTCCTCTCTATAAAAAAAATGTTTTTAAAATACACTATAACTGGCACATATTATATTTTGTTCAAATGACCCTATCAAAGGCAAAATTTTCATTAAAATTTTTTATACTAACCCCGAGATGCTGGACAAAGAATTTTTTTTACACGTAAAAATTTCCCCTTTTACAATTTTTTCTAAATTTTCTTATATACGCGTAAAAATAAAAAAACTCGCGGGAATCGAACCTACTTTTCTCAAAAAAACTAAGCATTCCTTAGGGCCGATTGCTTCACTTCTAATCAACTAGCAAATTTATCCGACAGATAACAAAACATTGATCTAGTAAACAAAAGGAAAAATATGAGAAACATTCGAGTTGAAAAATGAGTTTTTTCACATATAATTAGCTATATGAAGTATAAGGAATTATTATTATTATAATACCGAACTTTGAGTCTAGGCTAACTAACTCAGGGCTCTCTGGGCTCGTATTTAATCATATGATTAGCTTATCTAGAACTAAAAAGACTCGAAAGTCATAGTCAGCTAGCTTATCCGAGGGATAGCTAATTAATTAGGTGTGAAGCAACCAGCCCTTCAGGTCTATTCTCTAAAAACAGACATAAAAATTTAAAATAAACAAATGGGTGTTAAAAAAAGTAATGTAAAAACAATCAGCGTTAAAAAAATTAAAAGTTTTAACAGCGGCGTTAACATGTTTCTTTTATTTCAAAGCTATCAAAATCATAACCTTACTTTTTAGGTTAAGGACGCAGTGTTTATTTTAAATACGACGTTAAAATATTAAAGGCACCCTAGACATGGCATTAATTTTTAACACTATTTACTAAATGTTAACGCTTTTTTTGTTTACAGAATAGCTATTTGAGGCAAGGAAGTGAATAATAAATAGCATTTTTTAACGCTGATTGTTTTTAATTACTTTTTAACACCTATTTGTTTATTTTAAATTTTAACGTCTGCTTAGGAGTTTATGTTATAAGCATTAAGTCGGAATTATTCGCATCTGCGAATTTTAATTGAATTACTAAATAAAAAAGAAATAATTTTCGAACACGGAGCAAAGGCACAAATAAATTAATGATTTTTTGTTTGTAAAGTTGAAACACGAAGATAAGTAGCCGAGAGGAAGGTTTCGGCTTTAAAGGCCGGTTGCCTAGCAACGGGCTGTCCCTATGCAGAGAAGGGTTTGTCTTGTTTGTTTACACACGAGTGGGACACTTGTTGTGCGCGTGACGCCTGCGGCCCTCTCTCTTTTTTTTGCACACACATTACACACACGTTGCAATTATTAACAAATCGAGATCCAACAACATCTGCTCCCAATCGTATCGGGATGACCCTTTTGAATATTTCAACTCTCGCTCCCTCTCTTACTCCGAGTTTTCCCTAATATTATTTATTATTATTATTATTATTCACAAATAGAATTAAAATTTAAAATAGGCCTATTTATCGGCATCTGAAGCCATTTAGATCCCGTCACTATTTATTTTATTTGAGTGGTAGAAAAAAATCTGGTGTGACTGGCGCACAGCACACAACCTTTCGGTAAGAGAAAGTTGTGCACCGTGTTATCACACCAGATTTTTTGTGTCGAGATATATTTAGTTTCCCATAGCACTTTAGTTCCAAACTTGACCACGCGATTTATAGATGGCGCTGAACTACGAATGCTTCCACAGCAGTAAAGTGTACTTCAATCGATTTCCACGAAAAATTTCACTGATATACTTTTTAAAGAGCATCTAAAAAATAGTGCATTTATGAATTTTAAACAAAATCGTTGCAGCGAATTTAGAGAAAATCGCAAAAAACTGGAAAAGTACATCAGTAAAGTACTAGTACTTTTTGGCCGATTTTGTTCAAAAGCTTATTTTCACCCCTTGGGAGGGTGCCTAACTTAAATTTCAACATCCTAGCTCTTTTAGTTCCTGAGATATTTTGTTCACATACACACAGACAGACCATGTCCCATTTTTTTGAATTCAGGGGGGCCTCAAAACGTGAAGATCCTTCAAAATCTCGACATCGAATTTTTGACATGAATCGAATACTTTCTCTCTATATATTAACATACTGTATATAGAGTAAGAGAAAGTAAAAAAAGACAAAAGTAGAGAAATTATTTATTTTTTATATAATTTAATTTGAAAAGGAGTTAACTCCAATTTCCTAAATTTTCTTGAATAGTAGAACCTGGCTGTAACTGATATGTTGAATAAGAAAGAGGATGCAGCCATAAGCTTATATTTATACTGTAAGCCCGAACTTGGTAGTATCATTCGTTCGACATAAAATGCAAATATGCTATGATGATAATTATCACAATATACAAATCACCTTAACGGTGCTAGTATTTGAAGATATTATTTAAAAAATTTTCATCCCCCAGAGAGGCTCTCCTGTAAATTGGATCTTCCAACCCCCATCGGCTTCGCACCCGGCCCATGCGAAAAAAATTTATTTAAATTGAATTAGCTACCAATCAATTAAAATAAATAGGGAAGGGGTCTAGTCTAAATGGCCAAAGATTAAATAAAAAAAAAAAAAAAACCGCCCCCACCGACAAAATTGCATTAATTAAGTGTGCGTTTTTGAATTTTGGTAAACTTTAAAAGTCGTGTCCTGAAAATTGAACAAAATCGACTTAATCACTGGGAAGACATCCCTTATCTTCACTGTCTAATTATAAATTTGATTGATAAATTAATTTTAACTAGAGAAGAGCGAGGCAATATTATGAATTGAGTGAATATTTTTACTTAGAAGTTGACCAAAGCCTTATTTAAAAATTTCCTTCTCTCATTTTATTGTACAATAATAAAATTGAAATAATTATAAAATATGGCGTGTGTCTTGGTTAATAAAATAGAATGTCAATTCGTATAGGCGTATATGTAACTACTATACGTCGAAGACAAACTCTTACCCACCACTGGAAATTTAATTGATAATATAATTGGATAAAGGGTAATGGGCTACCTGGAAAAGCCAACGTTAACAACCTGACTGACTATAATACATACATGTAATGATATTAATAAAACATAATTACAAATATGATTATAAAAGCGGGTGGTCGGACAACCAGGCGCCTAATAAGACAAAATTGTTAGTCAAATTCAAATTATAATTTAAATTCGAAGAAGCTAGAATGTGTATAGAGAAATTACGATCAATTTGATCAATCCCACTTGGGTTTATACGTAAATTACGTTTCAAAACACTTGACCTGAACGCAGGTGGGCTTTGTTAAGGGTTTAAAAAATAGGCACCCTCGGGTTTGGTCTAGTGGCTAGCGTGCTGGCCTTCTATACCAAGGGTCGCGGGTTTGGATCCCAGGCAGTTCGATGATTTTATTTAAGCCATTTGGATACCAAGTGATACAAATAACTATTCGCATCGTCCCTGTACGTTAACTCTGAGGTATTAATAGAAGGTACTAATTCTTAATCAATAAAATCTATTTAAATCATATTGACTATCATTAAAATTTATAAGGTAGATATCATAGCGACAATTGATGAAACAGGTGGTGGTTGTTGTAAATATTAAAAAATAGTCTCGAGTCGAGACCTTCAAAATCAATTACAGATTAATAATTAATATTTGTGACAATTAAAAAAGGCATGTAATTTTTTTTAAGTCTTTTCGGCATCTTAGGCCATTAAATGACACTTAAATTAATTAACGATATACTGGTAGACCTATATAGCGGTTCAGGCATATTTATTTATACCATTTCAAATTTTAACTTTCCTATTTTTGTCGTCATGGCTTGTGACGCGACATGCTAATAGAAGAGCGAAAAAATTTGAGGCCATCAAATAAAAGTTCCACTTAAAAAAAATATGGGGATTGACTTCCCCGAGACTTTCTCGTATATTCTTTTGGAATTACGTCTGGGTGTGTGTGTGAACACGATTGCTTAAAAACCAAAGCAGCTAGATAGATGAAATTTGGTATATGCTCCTTACACTAAAATTGTAGATTTCTATCAACTTTTGGAGTAAATACGTCACTTGGAAGTAGTACTTTACTTAAAAGTTTTTTCCAAAATTTTGAAATTTTCAATTTTTTTGTTATATTATGATAAAACACTCTATTTTAAAAAGTTTTTATTCTTTGACATTTTTTCGAAAACTGAATAGTTTTTGAAATAATCACAGAAGAAATAGAAAATATTCGTTAATTTTGATAAAAAATCAAAACAAAATCATACAGGTGTCATTAAAAAAAGGGTAAATATAAACAAATTCATTTGTTTCACAAATTCATTTGTTTATATTTACCCTTTTTTTAATGACACCTGTATGATTTTGTTTTGATTTTTATCAAAATTAACGAATATTTTCTATTTCTTCTGTGATTATTTCAAAAACTATTCAGTCATAATATAACAAAAAAATTGAAAATTTCAAAATTTTGGAAAAAACTTTTTAAGTAAAGTACTACTTCCAAGTGACGTATTTACTCCAAAAGTTGATAGAAATCTACAATTTTAGTGTAAGGAGCATATACCAAATTTCATCGATCTAGCTACTTTGGTTTTTAAGCAATCGTGTTTACACACACACACACACACACACACACACACACACACACAGACATAATGCCAAAAATGGTTTTTTTGGACTCAGGGAGGTCTAAAACGTGGAGAAACATCAAAATCTCGAAGTCGAATTTTTTTACGATTACATAACTTTCTCTATACGAGAAAGTAAAAATGTAAGGGTGCGTACACACCTGCGCTCTGCTCCGCTCGCGAGCAGTTCGCGGCTCGAAGTTCGTTGCTCGTTGAAATTATTTATTTTGACGAACCTGCCAACGATCCAAAGAGATGGATCGCGGCGAGCAGCTCGCGAGCGGCTCGCGAGCATCTCAAAACAACAACAACAAGCAGCTCGCGAGCGGAGCAGAGCGCAGGTGTGTACGCACCCTAATGCATTGTAGTGTCGCTTGTGGCTGCCTATTTTCTCAAACTTGTGTAATATTATTAAATGTACATGAATAAAAATTAATTTAATTAATTCATAGGAATCAGGGAATAGATTTGTAATTTTTTTTGTGAAAAGTTTATTAAGGCCTTGTTCGGATAGTACATCGTAAGTCATAATAGAATCTAAATTTTTTTTTAAATAAAATTAAAAATTTGAATGCCAAAAGTTCCTTATTATAATTTAGTCGTGACCTATCATAGTTTATAATTGGATTAAGTTAATAATTTAATTACCAAAAATAATAAATGAATGACTTTTGATTTGAACAGTTTTTCACGTAATATAGAACTGGCAACATTGCATTCATCAGCTATCTATTTTAAATCTTAAACGCCTTAAATTTTATTTTATTTAATATATTACAATGTTTAATGCAAATGCGTTTAGTTGTTAATCACCAGAGATATAGTAGATATGTATTCATTGGCGTAGCCAGAAATTTTTGATGGGGGGATCAAGAAATTTTTTCAAAAATTTAAGATTATTTTAGGGTATTTATAAATCATTTTGGTTTGTTTTTTTAGCTAGAGTAAATTATTATATTTTACTTTCTCTTACCCTATATGAAATATAATTTGTATTAAATATCTAGTCATGGCTTGGGTCCCATGGGGGGTTTGAACCCCCAAACCCCACCCCCTTGCTACGCCTATGTATGTATAATAACAGTAATAATTTTATTTTCCGATAACGTGAGAAGTGCAATTTATTTGTTGATTTTTGTACTCTATTAGATGTTTATTAGTTATATGTTAATAAGTTCATTCAGAGCCTTAGGCAGGAAAAGAGGGGGGGGGTGTTTGAACTCCTATAATCCCCACATTCACCTCTGACCTCTGAAGGAATTTAATGGAGTGAAAAAAGAGAAATGAAATTTTAATTAGTAAAAAATATTTTAAATATATTTATTTATGAGGATGGTGGGGAATGAGGGGACAAATCATCATCCGGATTATCCACTCACCCTCCCAAGCTGCATTTAATTTTTTTTTTTTTTTTTTAGATTAAAAATCAAGCATTTTTTAGGATGGTCATTAATCACAAATATAAAAAAATATCTCTTTTTAGATAAAAAGCAATTTTTTATCGTCGTATAACGATTTAAGCCCTTGACCATAGGCATTCGGATTAGGATACATCCATTTTCGTGTAGGGGGGGGGGATCTTGAAAAACATTAGTTCGGCCCCCTCCTCTGCCTCTACTATTACCCCATAAGATTGAAAAAGACACCAAAAGAAGAACCGAAACGTCGAGTAAATTTCTACAACTAACTCGATTATTTATTTATTTATTTGAAATTCCTATCGGGATCCCCGTTTATTTGCCCGAGGTGCTTTCGTGTACGAAGACACACCTCAAACCCAACCGGCCTCTGGCCGTAGCCATCTACCGGCACCCCGTGAAGTTACATCATTTCCTATCTCTAACTCCTCCTCCTGCTTTCGTCTCTAGCTAGTGAACTAATCCTTATTTCTGGTTCCAACCGGCTCCTTATATCCAACCTCTTCTATGCTAGGGAGGATGTCCTAGTTGAGGAGGGACTCCTCAGCACCGGCGTGTAGCCTACTCCTTTCGAAGAATGCATCACTGGGAGGGAATCTTCTTTACGTCCCTTCCACGGACGGGATGTCACAGCAACTCCCTCTCCTCGTAGAGTTGCCTGAGGACTATTGTGGTGAGATCCTATATTCCAATCCAGGGCTTGCTTGAGGATTTGTTTACATTAAATAAATATTTTTATTTAATGCAATAAATCTAAAAAAAAAAATTTTATTTTATCGAAAATCAAAAAAAGGGCTTCTATAAGTTGTAGACATTTTAAATAGCTTTAATTTTTAAAAACAATTGAGGTAGATAGCTTCAAATTTGTGGCCGCTGGAATCTCCCAAAATTAGAACCCCGAGACGCGAAACCTTAACTCAAGATTTACAAAGTGAGGAAGATTTGGAAAATTTAGTAATCGATAATAATAATAATATTGAAAAAAATTGACTTTTTTCGAGATCTTTATTTGCTTTACAAACAGTACACGATCGGCAAAACTGCTGTTAGGCAGTTCATGAACTGCCTAAAAAATTTAGACATTTCATGTAATTCTCGAGCATTACACGATCTGTCCTAAGGCCCAATTGCATTTCATGAACTGTCTAAAATTTTTAGCCAGATCATGTAACTGTTTGACCATTACACGATCTGGCTGCAGTTCATGAAATGTCTAGACAGTTCATGAACTGTCTAATTTCACGATCTGTCTACGACATATACATGTTATACACATTGTTATGTTTTAGTTTCTGTTTTTGTTCTTAAGGTGTAATTAATTTTTTTTTCCCTTTTGATTTTTACTTTCTCTTGCCTCTATATATGTTAATATATAGAGAGAGAAAGTATTGGATTCATGTCAAAAATTCGATGTCGAGATTTTGACGGATATACGTTTTGAGGTCCCCTGGTTTTCGAGACATGGTCTTGAAATTGTGCTAGGTCTGATGTTTGGAAAAATTCGGCTACTAGTACTTTACTGGTGTACTTTTTTAGTTTTTTCTAATTTTCTCGAAATTCCTTTTAAAGCTTTCTTTCAAATTTTTAATATTTGCTATTTCCGGAATAGAAAACAAATTGCGCTAGGTCTCGTTTTCGGGAACCCTCGAGTACTAGTACTTTACTGGTGTGCTTTTTTTTTTAGTATTTTTCTAATTTTCTTGAAATTCCCTTTAACCTTTTTTTTCCCCAAGTTTTAAATCGTTCTTAGTTCCGGTATAGAAAACAAATTGCACTAGGTCTCGTTTTCGGAAAACCTCGAATACTAGTACTCTACTGGTGTATCTTTTAGTTTTCCCCAATTTTCGTTTTAAAGGTTTTATCATGTTCAAAGCCTAGTGG